>ML793133.1:307932-329385 GCA_009831015.1 Picea engelmannii
GTTGTTTTCCAATATTTGATGGAGCAAAAATCATGGCAAGGATGTGCGAACATTTGGAGGAAATAATGGGGCTAGTGGTTATCAAGGGGGAAATGGAAATCATGAGGGATCCATACACATGGGCCATACAGGAAGCATACACTCTCATTCCCAAGTAGCTAGCAGATCCACTCCTAGACCGTACTTCCCTAATTTCAGGACATCTCAGCTAAGGGACTATAATCCCTTAAGTTAGGAGACTATGGAGGATGAATGGGATATGATGGAGAGGGAATATAACAATATGGGTGCGGGCTTCAGGAGACAAGTCTCCTTATATTTATATTACCTCAAACTCAAAAAGAATTCCAAGTAAAATCATTGGGGAGATAATTATCTAGGATGAAAGGCAAGTAGGATGGAGATACCTACCTTTGATGGAACCAATTAGATCTCATCTACAGCTTGGGTACAGAAGCTAGATGTGTATTTACAGCTAAACTCCATGGAAGAAGGGAATCCCATCAAGTATGAAACCTTTCATTTGATGGGTAAGGCCCATGATTGGTGGTTCCACAGGATGACTACCTTGGGGCATGAGCATGTTACCTCCTATAGGGACTTCACTCAGAGACTCATAGATAGATTTGACAAGGAGGATCCTGAGCTTCAATTTAGGTAGCTCACGCAGATTAATCAAATAGGGTCTAGAGAATATTTCATTGAAGAGTTTCAGAGGGTGGCAGTTAAGGTCCTAGATATGTCAGAGTCCTGATTATTGATGATGTATATAGAGGCACTAAATTAACCTTTGCGTGGGTGGGTCAAGGATTTCAAACCTACAACCCTATACGATTCCATTGAGAAGACTAGAGCATCCAGTAAAAACAAATTCATTCCTAAACCTCCAACCATTACTAAAGGGAGAGACACCTGGCAATTTGACAAAGGGAAGGGGCCATTGGATGAGGCTACAAGCAGGGAATTGATAAGGAAGAAACTATGCTTCACTTTCAAAGAATCATGGTAGCCATGGCATAAGTGTTGGAGCAAGGGGAAGATCCACTATATATAGGCGTTGTCCCATAGCAAGGATGAGACTGATGAAGAGGAGAGTGGAGTTATTCACAACATGCAGTTAAGCCACAAAGAGACGGAGCAAGCCTTGCATGCGTAGAATGATGAAGTTCTCTCACCTCGTGAGGAATGCATCGAGAAGGTCACTATTTCATCTATGAGAAGAGTGCCTAAATTCAACATTTTTCAAATGAAGGGTGTTTTATAGGGGCAACGTGCTATAGTTTTGATTGATGGAGGGGCCTCTCACAACTTCATTGATGTTGCTATGATGGAGAGGAGACTCATTGCTATAGTAGACTTTGAAGGATTTTTGGTAGAGATAGCAGGAGGGCGCACGATGGCTTGTGACAAGTACATCCCACAGATGAGTTTGACTTTGGGCAAGTATACTTTGACACTAGAGTTTTATGTGGTGGACATTCTGAACACCAATATTATTATGGGGGTAGAGTGTCTTAGAAACTCGGTCCCTATTACATATCCCTTCAAGTGACGTTGTGGTATTTCCCCCCGAGATTTATGTTACCCATTGGTACTACCCAATCATTCTAGACCTTAATTAATTAATGGAAATAAATGGGCTTGGGAAAAGGATGCATTAAAAATGAAGGTGCAACACACCCTCTACAAAGGAACCCATAAATGAGACACTTTGAAGCCTTGTATGTCATGAACCCCATGCCCAATTTTTTTCCCCCATCCACTACATCTTCTCCACATGGCTTAGAAAGGGGTCCACCTGGGAAACACTCCTTGACTTAGGGAATGATTCACCCAATAGGTCACCTTGTCAACCCTCCCACACCTAAACTTGGCAAATTGCATAAGGTCTTTGATGAGGTAGTTTTTGATGTAGATGCTTGGATAGATATTATATTAAATGTGATTTTACTTGCCATGATGTTTTTACTTGAGATCCTTGGAGGGCACACTTATTGTATTAGAACTTGTTTAGATTGATGAGGTAGTTTTTTATGTACATGCTTGGATAGATATTATATTAAATGTGATTTTACTTTCCATGATGTTTTTACTTGAGATCCTTGGAGGGCGCACTTATTTATCTTTGCAAGACCTAGTTGATGGACAATTTTGGAGGAACAAACCTAGATTGGGGGATTTGATCATACCTTATCCACTAGTGCCCTTATTTCTCCTATTGAGTTACTCATGTTACTGGTGAACCAATGATGATATAAGGAACATAGGGGTTACACACATAGGGAATGGGCTATTCATCTTACTTAAAATGATGTAGTAGCTTAATTAGATCAAAAGCAACAGCTTAGAACACATGATACTGGTAACTGGACAACATTTATAAAGTAGTCATCAGTTTTGATGTTGTACCCCCTCCATCTCTAGATCTGCCTTCTCCATTTCCCTACATCCAACCGTTTCTGGTTCGGAAAGAAAACTAATTAAAGCCCACAGGTTAGATACCATGGCTCACACATCAGATGATGATGATAGCCTTTGGAGGCTTAAGAGATACCTTAGAGGACCATTCCTATCCCTTCATCACCCCAACGATTTTCCTTTGGAGGCTAGAGCACTACATCTTGGGGCTTGACGTTTTGTTGAGGCTAGGGTTTGGGTGGTGGTGGTGTTGGCGATTGACACTTGGCACTTTTTGAAAAGGAGAATTCTTAGCTTGATGGAGAATACCCTAGCACATGATAGGGAGGCCTTTGGAGGCCCAAATTTTCATCTCCAAGCTCGACGATTTTCTCCAAGTGCAAAAACATTGCCCTAAGAGGGGTGACGTCATGTATTTTTAGGGATTTTCTTATGTGCAAATTGAATTTAATGTTGTAAAGGGGAAAAATAAAGGGAAATGTATTCCTTGTTTTGTGGTTTACCCTTGCTAAGTGGACAAAAACTTTTTAGTAATTTTTTTATAAATAAGGATCATTTCATTTCATTTTAAGATATAGCTCTCCCATTGTGAGAATATGCTTGGCTGAAATTTGCGCCCTACTTGGTCAAATTGATCTATTTTCCTTGTGCAATTTTGGATGCTGAGTGTTTATATTGTGGAGATAAGTGGTGTGCTATCTCTTGGAAGCTATTCTCTTGCTATGATGATGAAATTCTCTTGGTGAATTAGGGTCTATCTTGCATCTCTCTTGGAATTGGTAAGAAAAATCTGCAATTTGTTAGTTCTTCTTGCTTGTTTCATGGTTGTTATTGGTTAAAACTCTAGGATGAGTATAAGTGCATACACCCTCCATCAAGCTTCATCTCATAGCTAGTTGACAAGTCATTTTTTGCAAGGTTGCTAGGAGGAGTAAAAGGGATTACACCCTTCTAGATTTACTTTTGTTGTGTTTGCATGCCCTAAAGAGTAAAAGGGCCTAAAATAGTAGGGATATTGTGGATCTAACTCTTACATCAAAGACTCCATTTACTGAATAGATTAAAGGCACTAATATAAAATTCTCATTGGAGAAATAAATTAGTTGCATTGGAAAACGTGATTTAACGAGATATTGATTTGGTCCAAGGTGCAATCAATTATATGCTTCATATGCCTACTTGATCCACTAGGGTATCTCATTTAGAAAAAGTGTTCTTGCTTATGTCATAACTAAAATTTATATCCAATAGGGATGCAACAAAACACTCTATAACTTGTACTTTTTCTCTCTTTTCAACCATCAAAATTTGCTAGAAAGCTGCCATAATAATCTACTTGTCAATGTGCATATTTTGGGCGGTTTACTCATAATTTTTGGTGGTTGGAATTTTCTGTTGTAGCAATATTTTTCTACAGCCATAAGGCTGTCATAATATCTCTGCAATAACATCTTTTAACAACCCTATATTGTTGTTAAAGTCTTGTCTTATCTTACTTGAGTTATACTAGTCATTGCTAGCTTATTCTCTTGCATCTTTAACTAGACTTTCAGTGACATATTTAGCAGCTTTAATTAATATTTACTTTCTTATTTGTATCATTGTTTACTTCTTCTATTTAGGAAAACAAGTTTCACTTGCTTTTCCATTGGAATATTTGGCTTGTATACTTTTACTTTCTTGTGTCTCGGGTAGGTACAATTATCTTTCGTATGTACTCAAGCACTTGGAAACCATTAACCATCTCTTAGACTTGTTTCCAAGCCACATTCCACCTAGTAATCTGACCTATAGGGGTGTCATCTTCCATAACTTCATTTTCCATCTCATTTCCCTCTAGGGTCACACGGGATTCCCCCCTTGTGTAGGATTTCTCTTTCACTAAAGCAAGGAGAGGGTTTATCTAAGGTGATAGTGGGTATACTCTCCCATATTTCTTGCCATATTGTGGATTGGGTCAGGATTTTACCAACATACAGTTTCTGCGATAACAGGGATAAAGTTTGGTTTCAAGAAATTTTGGAAATTCTATGTTCTGGTAATAGTGCTAATGTATTCAAGGAGTTGGTGGATTTTTGTCGGTTATATATCTCTCCCTAGACATAGTTCGCTCCACTCTGGCTCTGTGTAATGTCCCCCTCTCTTTGACATAGGCAGATGAGGACTTAGTAGTCTCGCTACCCCTCTAGACTATAGTCCAAGGAGTAAAGGGGAATTGTCACTAACCGAACTAATGTTATATTATTAAAGTGACATGGGTTAAAGAGAAAAAGGTTATTTGACTTAAAAATAAATAAAAATAATAACCTTAGTTAAGTGAAAAAGTAACTCAATAGAGAATTAGATATCGAGTTATAAATGAAAGAAAAGGGCGCTTCACTTCTCTTTCATGTTGTTATTCTCTTGAGTGAATTGATCTATGCATCTTATGTTTTGAGGGTTTTGAGTCAAGAAACCCTAGTGACCAGCAAGGAGATGAAATATCTCTTTGTTCTTGGTCCAAGCCTAGCCAAGGAGGTGAAATATTCCTCCCTCACCATTCTACACCAACTTCCAACTATCATCTTCAGCAAAGAAGGAGACAAGGTACAACTGTAAGACTTTTTTTTAGGTGGGGTACACTACATCAAGGAGATCTACTCGATTTGAGGAGTGAAATCTGAAGTCAAACTCTTCTCAAGAGGATTTATCAATCCAAGAGATCCCTAACTTAGCCATTTCCAAATGTTTTCTCTTGCCATATGATTTATTTGAGCCTTGGGGGTGAATTTTTGAAGAGGGTGCATCATTCACTGAGGAAGTTTTAAATCAGAGGGTTAGATCTGAATATCTGACCAAGGGTTTGGTCCAGCTGCACTGTCCATTGCCTGATCTAGATTTTGGTACTATTTTATGAGGGTTTTGAGGCTATCTTCTAGGAGGCCAAAATACCTATCTTCTTCATCCAGTCAGGGTGCATTTTCATTAGATCTAAAGGTTACAAGTGTTCAAGGAAAGAAGTTGGTCATGTATCTACCCTTTACTCAGTTTTGGGGTGTTTGGATACTACATTCTATTGTATCTACAGCCAGGGCCTTTCTATTGTGTTTTTTGTTCCAAATCTACATGTCTATGTTTGAAGGACAACCTATTACTATAATAAAGGTCAGATCTGAAGTTTTATGAAGTATTTGTTGTGTTTCTCATTGTGTTTTGTGATCTTTACATGTTTTATGCTCTTTATGTTGTAAACTCTCATACAAAACTCCCAACACATCTTTCTGTAGCAAAAACCCTGCAATAAAACACAAAACAACAAACCAAAATCCTAGTTCCTAGCAGAAAACGGCTTGGGAAAATTACAGTGGTATCAGAGCGATCTCCTTCGCCAACCTGTGATTATTTCTAATGACTAGGAGAAGATTTTATGGGGAACAACCACTTCCAGGTAATTCTGAAGAAGAAAATCAATAGGTCAGTATGGGAGAGACTCGGGAATCAGAGGAAGCATTGTTGGCAGAAAGGGCCTTTGATACTTTACAGAGCAACCAGGGTGTATTACAGTAGCATTTGGAAGAAATGCATGACCAATTATCCAAAGGTCAAGCAGATATAAAATTAACTTTTTTGTAATTCTCTAAAAGACAGGATAGGATGATATCACTTTTGGAAGAGCGGGGCAGGACTCAGCAGGTTGTTTTCCAATATTTGATGGAGCAAAAAACATGGCAAGGAAGTGAGAACATTTGGAGGAAATAATGGGGCTAGTGGTTATCAAGGGAGAAATGGAAATCATGAGGAATCCATACACATGGTCCATATAGGAAGCATACACTCTCATTCTCGGGTAGCTAGCAGAGCCACTCCTAGACCGTACTTCCCTAATTTTGGGACATCTCAGCTAAGGGACTATAATCCCTTAAGTCAAGAGACTATGGAGGATGAATGGGATATGATGGAGAGGGAATATTACAATATGGGTGCAGGCTTCAAGAGACAAGTCTCCTTACTTGATTTCTATCACCTCAAACTCAAAAAGAAGTCCAAGTAAAATCATTGGGGAAATAATGAGCTAGGATGCAAGGCAAGTAGGATGGAGATACCTACCTTTGATGGAACCAATCAAATCTCAGCTACAACTTGGGTACAGAAGCTAGATGTGTATTTACAAATGAACTCCATGAAAGAAGGGAATGCCATCAAGTATGCAACCTTGTATTTGATGGGAAAGGCCCATGATTGGTGGTTCCATGGGATGACTACCTTGGGCCATGAGCATGTTACCTCTTACAGGGACTTCACTCAGAAAATCATTAATAGATTTGACAGGGAGAATCCTAAGCTTCATTTTAGGGAGCTCACGCAAATTAAGCAAACAGGGTCTAGATAATATTTCATTGAATATTTTCAGAGGGTGGCAGTTAAGGTCCCAGATATGTCATATTCCTAATTATTGATGATGTATATAGAGACACTAAATGAGCCTTTGCGTGGGTGGGTCAATGATTTCAAGCCTACAACCCTATAGGATTCCATTGAGCAGACTGGAGCATCCAGTAAAAACAAATTCATTCCTAAACCTCCAACCATTACTAAAGGAAGAGACACCAGAAAATTTGACAAAGGGAAAGGGCCATTGGATGAGGCTACAAGGAGGGAATTGACAAGGAAGAAACTATGCTTCACATGCAAAGAATCTTGGTAGCCATGGCATAAGTGTTGGAGTAAGGGGAAGATCCACTATATAGAGGTGGTGTCCCATAGTGAGGATGAGTCTGATGAAGAGGAGAGTGGAGTTATTCACAACATGCAGTTAAGCCACAAAGAGACGGAACAAGCCTTGCATGTCGAGAATGATGAAGTGCTCTCGCCTCATTAGGAAGGCATCAAGAAGGTCACTATTGCATCTATGACAAGAGTGCCTAAATTCAACACTTTCCAAATGAAGGGTGTTGTACAAGGGCAATGTGCTACAGTGTTGATTGATGGAGGGGCCTCTCACAACTTCATTGATGTTGCTATGATGGAGAGGAGACTCATTCCTACAGTAGACTTTGAAGGATTTTTGGTAGAGGTAGTAAGAGGGCGCACGATGGCTTGTGACAAATACATCCCACAGATGAGTTTAACATTGGGCAAGAATACTTTGACACTAGATTTTTATGTGGTGGACATACTGAACACCAATATTATATTGGGGGTATAGTGGCTTAGAAACTCTATCCCTATCACCACAAATTATAAAAAAAATGGAGATGTATTTCACTATAGAAGAAAAGAGGAGAGTCACGCTCAAGGGAATGACAAGGGAGTCGCCTAGAGTTGTGACTGCCAAGAAAATGCATGGCATATTTAGGCTTGCAAAGGTGGCCTATGTAGCTGAATGTTTGTTATGGAAGCAGTGGAAGGGGTTGTCAAACAATACCCCCCAAACATGTAGCAAATTCTTCAGAGACATAAAAAGGTCTTTCAGCCAATTCCACCAGGTCAACCACCAGATAGGGGTTTTGAACATATTATTGAGTTGGAGGAGGGGGATAAACCAGTCATTAGTACACCTTACAGACACCCCAAGAAGCATAAATATGAGATGGAAAACACCTTCAAATAATTTTTATCCATGGGACACATTAGACCAAGTTCAATTCCATTTGCATTATCAATGGTATTGGTGAAAAAGAAGGATGGGACTATGAGCATGTGCATAGATTAAGGAGCCTTAAAAAATGAACCATTAAGAACGGGTACCTTGTCCCTAAGATAGATGAATTGTTGGATGAGATACATGGTGTGGTATACTTCACAGAGATTGATTTGTTCTCTAGCTACCATCAATTCAGGATGAGAGAGCAGGACATACATAAAATAGCCTTCAGATGTCACTTTGGGCATTATGAGTTTCTTGTGATGTCTTTCGGCCTTACCAATGCCCCCTCTACTTTTCAATCTTGTATGAACCATGTGTTCAACAAGCAATTGAGAAAGTACTTTCTTTTGTTCTTCGATGATTTGTTGATTTATAGCAAGACATGGGAGGACCATCTTAAAAATGTGGAGGAGCTCTTGAGCATTATTGAGAAACAATCTTTATATTCCAAAGAATCTAAATTTGAGATTGGAATGACTGGGGTTCTTTACTTGGGACACATTATTGGAGAAAAAGGGGTACAAGTTCATCGAGAGAAGATACAAGCTATCATTGATTGGCCCACTCCCAAAACACTTACAGAACTCAAGGGCTTCCTTGGCATCTGCAGCTATTACTGGAAATTTGTCAAAGGATTCTCCCAACTATGTGCACCATTGACATATTTGACCAGGAAAGGAGTGTTTGCATGGAGTGATGAGGCACAGTCTAAATTTGAGAAGATGAAGAAGACCATGAGCACTTTCCATGTGTTATCTCTATCTGATTTCTCTCATTCTTTCATATTAGAGTGTGATGCATCTGGGGTAGGTGTTGGAGTTTTTCTTATGCAGAATAGGCATCATGTTGCTTATAAAAACTGCAAATTGAAGGGTCTTGAGTTGTTATACACCATTTATGACAAAGAAATGTTGGCCAGTATGCACGCATTGACCAAGTTCAAGCAGTACTTAGTTGGAGAGAAATTTGTGGTGAGGACTGACCATAACAACCTCAAATACTTCTTGGCATAAAAAGACCTTAATGAGAGGCAGCAAAAGTGGGTAACCAAGATCCAAGCTTACAACTTTGATATAGAGTATGTTAATGGGAAAAATAATGTAGTGGTGGATGATTTATCTAGAAGACCTTCATTCTACTCTATGACAGAAATATCAGTTGATTAGAAGTCTCAACTATTGGTGGAGTACACAAAAAAAAAAATTGTATGTGAGTTGATGAATGGACAGCTACAAGATAATAAGTACAGGGTCATAAATGAAATTATTTATTACAATGGAAGGGTTTATCTAGTCTCGGAACCTTCATTCAAGAGAAAGGTGCTTCAAGCATTCCATGACTCACCAATGGCAAGACACCAAGGGTTTCTTAAGACCTACATGCAGATAAGAGAAAGATTCTCGTGGAAGGGTCTTAAGGGAGACATCATGTGCCACATCATGGAATGTACTATTTTTCAGAAAAACAAAGATGAACACATGCACCCTAAAGTGCTCTTACAACCACTTCCCATACCAAAGGGTAAATGGGAAATCATATCCATGGATTTCATCACAGGCCTCCCCAAGGTGCAAGCGAAAGATTGTATATTTGTGGTAGTGGATCGTCTAACCAAGTTTGCCCATTTTTTTTCCATCTTCATGGACTATAGCGCATCACAAGTGGCTGAATTATTCTTCAGGGAGGTCTTTAGTTTACATGGCTTACCTAAGACAATTGTGAGTGACAGGGACAGAAAATTCAAGATCATCTTTTGGAAAGAATTGTTTAGGTTGGTAGGCACTTAATTGACTCCTAGTACTAGCTACCATCCACAAATTGATGGACAAAGATAAATTGTGAACAAGTGGGTGGAAGGGTATCTTAGGAATTATGTAGCAAGGCAGCAAAAGGCTTGGTCAAATGGATTTATTTGGGTGAATATTGCTACAACACTGCCCACCACATGGCCATTGGTATGTCTCCTTTCAAAGCTTTGTATAGTTATGATCCCCTCACTTTTGCTGAAATTGTGTTTGGAGATAGCAGGGCTCCTATGGAAAAGGAATGGATATAGGAAAATCATGACATTCTTAGAGAGCTCAAAGACAATTTGCATAGAGCTCAAAATCAGCAAAAGTTATATGATGACCAAAAGAGTGTGGAGCGCACCTTTGAGGTTGTGGATTTGGTGTATTTAAGGTTACATCCATACAAGCAATCATATATTAAGAAGAGTGGTGTTGAGAAACTTAAACCACGCTTCTATGGACCATATGAAATACAAAGTAGAATTGGAGAAGTTGCATATGAATTAAAACTACCACAAGGGAGTAAAATCCATAATGTTTTCCATGTATCTTGCTTAAAGAAGGCATTAGGGCAGCATGTGGTAGCCAATGAGAAACTACCACTAGTTGATGAGGAAGGGAATGTACTCATGATTCCAAAAGAAATCTTAGAAACAAGGGTGAAACAACTGAGAAACAAATAAATTAGAGAGTATTTGGTCAAATGGAAAGACTTGCCTATAGAAGATGCTACTTGGGAAAATGAACATGGGCTACATCAAACAGGATCGAAATTGCTTTTGGGAAATCAATTTCTAGTAGGGGAGATTGTAATGTCCCCATCTCTTTGACATAGGAAGATGAGGACTTAGTAGTCTAGCTATCCCTCTAGACTATAGTCCAAGGAGAAAAGGGGAATTGTCACTAAGTGAACTAATTTTATATTATTAAAGTGACATGTGTTAAAGAGAAAAAGGTTATTTGACTTAAAGATAAATTAAAATAATAACCTTAGTTAAGTGAAAAAGTAACTCAACAAATAATTAGAAGGTGGAGGTATAAAGGAAAGAGGAGGGTGCCTCACTCCTCATTCATGTTATTATTCTCTTGAGTGAATTGGGCTATGTAGCTTACGTTTTGAGGGTTTTGAGTTAAGAAACCCTAGTGACCAGCAAGGAGGTGAAAGATCCCTTTGTTGCTAGTCCAAGCTTGGCCAAGGAGGTGAAAGATTCATCCCTCACCATTCTAGACCAGCTTTCAATTATCATCTTCAACAAAGAAGGAGACATGGTGCAACTGTAAGAGGTTTTCTATAGGTGGGGCGCACTACATCAAGGAGATCTACTTGATTTGAGGAGGAGGAGTGAGATCTGAAGCCAAACTCTTCTTAGGAGGATTTATCAGTCCAAGAGCACCCTAACTCACCCATTTCCAAAGGGTTTCTCTTTCCATATGATTTATTTGAGCCTTGGGGGAGAATTTCTAAAGAGGGTGCATCATTCACTGAGTAAGTTTTAAATTAGAGGGTTCGATCTGAAGATCTAACCAAGGGTTTGGTCCATTTGCATTGTCCATTTTCCGATCTACAGTTTGGTACTATTTTCTGAGGGTTTTAAGGCCATCTTCTAGGAGGCCGAAATACCTATCTTCTTCAGTCAGCCAGGGCGCATCTGCATTAGATATGAAGGTTACAAGTGTTCAGGGAAAGAAGTTGATCTTGTATCTACTCTTCACTTAGTTTTTGGGTGTTTGGATACTACACTTTATTGTATCTACAACGAGGGCCTTTCTATTGTGTTTTTGGTTCCATATATGCATTTATATGTTTGAAGGACAACCTATTACTATAATAAAGGTCAGATCTGAATTTTTCTTAAGTATTTGTTATGTTTCTCATTGTTTTTTATGATCTTTACATGTTTTATGCTCTCTATGTTGTAAACTCTCATACAAAACTCCCAACACATCTTTCTATAACAAAAACCTTGCAATAAAAACACAAAACAACAAACCAAAATCCTAGTTCCTAGCAAAAAACAACTTGGGAACATTACACTTTGTCATATTAAAACATATTTTTCTTGGGTTTAGAAAGAATGGATCATAGAGAAGCACAATAGATCCATTGGGCTCTACGCATGCTTGAAAAATTAATCCAATGTACTAGATCCTCCCTCTTCTTAGTGACTTCTAAGATGCATGAAAATGAACATATTTGCACCTCAAAAAATGCAACAATAATGGGAATACTGGTCCATTAGAACAAAAAAATAGATTCTCTAGAAGCAGAATGTAACATGTTACGGAACATGATCATCAACCTCAGTAAATATTCACATTCCACGACCTCAAATAATGTAATGTCAATTAACTCAGCACAACCAAAGTTCAAAGAGGAGGAGACAATGCACCAATTAAACGATGATGTGGATATTGGACAACAGAATTCCCCTCCCTCCAATGTAGGTCAGAAAGAAGCGCTCAACCATCATGGTTTCCATTAATTTCTATGTTGTTTAAAGTGATTGGAATATTAGGTGTTTTTATTAAGCAATAAACCTCTAAAAACAACTATGATGTAATAACTGAAGACGTAGAAAACTTTCCTTTGTAGTTTGTGAACACTTCAATTTTATATGATTTTCATATCAATACTTTTGTATACTCACTATTTAGTGATACTAAAACTCTTTTTAATATAAAATTACCAATTTCAATTAAATACTAATAATATATTATTATACTGCCTCCTCCCGTATATAGCATTCGATCAGTCCCTGACTTGTATTAAGTTACTTTGACTTTAAAATTTTTGACAGAAAATTAATGTTAAACATAGGAAACCAAAAAAAAATGGTATTTAAAATAACATATTTTTTGGCTAATAATTTTAGACTCTTATTAGAGCCTTCACATGGTTCAAGACTATAAGTTAAATTCACGACCTTTATTTATGTGTACGTCCAACCTTCAATCTTGCTGAGAGGGTACAATCGTCGCCGATAGCTCGACTACATGTCTTTGCATACTTTAACTCCATCGTTGTTCATACTACATACTGGTGACAAGCGTGATGAATTGCATTGTTAGGTTTTTGTCTTTGCAGTTTACTACCAACCCTTGTTTACATTTATTCCAAAAAATTATTACAAAAAGAACACATTCCTAAATTTTAAAATATAGTATAAGCAGCCATGCTTCACTTATTATAAAAAGCAATTTATATAATATCACATCCTAAATTATTATTTCAATAAAAATTCACACAAATGCACAAGTATGTGAAACATTGGCCGTATAAAATAAACATCTTATTACGATGTAAACCAAATCATGTCGTGTATAGAAACACACCTTGTTCAATTATTGTAAAGATACATAATTAAATCACTTTTACTAAGCAAATAATTAACACATCATTAAAAATTCCGTTCGGATCAATGCTGGTTTTTAAAATACGTCAAAATGGAATCTAAACTATTATGTAATTGATGTTAATTTTCAAATATGTCACAATGGAATCTTAAATATTATATAATTGATATTAAATTTTAAATATGTTATATTGAAGTTTAATATGTTATTTATTTCATAAATGTTAAATAAATTTAAAAAGTATATCATCATCATTCATTCATCCATATTACACAATCCATTAAATTATTTATTTTTGTTATTTATAATAAATAGTTGTACTCTAAATATGCAATGAATTGATTTTTTATAATTCAAAATAATTAAATTATTTATTTTAGTTATTTATAATAAATAGTTGTACTTTAAATATGCAATGAATTGATTTTTTATAATTCAAAATAATGAAAAGGAAAATCTATATTTTTTTTACATGAAATTTAATAAAGACAATTTTAAACAAACAAAATTGTAAATATTAAATATTAATATTGCATAACCCAATTGTATTATGGGTATTTTAGGATGTTGAGTAACCTTCTTCTTCACCATCACTGATATTTGTTGATACTTGGAATTTCTTCAATTTTATATATTAAAAAAAAAAAAAAAATATATATATATATATATATATATCTTTTAATAATAATCATATTTGTTTACTTTATTTTTGGATGGGGTGATAATGTCGTCTAGATGTCAATGGGAAAGGACAGGTGACAATCAACATGGCATCAGCCACGTGACAGGCGTGTGCCCTCCCCTCCCTCCCGCGCCATGCATTTAACTCAGAGCCATTGTAACCAGAGCATCATTGCTCCTAGTGCACCTGGCTCTGGCCTCCCGTCTCCTCGATGGATCAATTCAATAGCTCGTTCTTTACTCTGCTCGTGTGTGTCCTCTTCCACCAGCGCTATTTGCACCTCGAACCGCATCAGGCGTCTTCGCAGCTTCATTTGCTTTCGGCCAAGTCCTCCAACAATATGCACTCTCCCATGTTGCTCCTTGGCTTCCTTAACTTTCCTCTTGTGCTTGCCTGCCCTCACCACGCCTCAGTCATGCCAAGACAGAGAGGGAAATCCAAACGCGGCTCGGCTTGGCAACCAAATCGGTCGCGCTTGGCTCTTTGTCCCCCGCCTGCACCCTCCCACAGTTCATCACCCTCATCGCCAACCTCCTCGGCACAGTATGGCCATAGCCTCAGCAGTCTGTCGCCCCTCTCCTCGCCCTATGCATGCAGGATCGAATGGTTTGATCTATTTGGAAATTCTCTGGGTTTCAACCCAGGGCCAATTTCAGACTTGGCCTCCTCTTCACAACCAACTCCAGTCGTTCCTCCCAATTCTCCTACGAATTCGGCCCATGAACCTTCTCCAGTCCATTCACCCCCAACCCAAGATTTATGTGCCCAAGCTCCGAGTGAAGGCTTCGGCGCCAACCATGGACATCAACAGGTGCAACCTTACTCCTGTGCAGACTGTGTCTCTTGCTCAAAGATACGAGAAGGCCTTGCAATTATGTAAGGCCTGGTATTCGAATTGCGAAAGGATTTAGACAACCTGCGTTTTCGTCTGGAGATCTTGGATGGGAAGGGAACACAATTCCTGCAAATGCTTTCAACCTTGCATGAATCGTGCCACCCCTCAGATGTGGAACCAAATGCATCAGGGAATGAACAATCGATCCCAGTATCAGCTGCGCAAAGGAATCCGGAGGAGGAAGTAGCACCAAACACGGATTCGATGCTCAAAGCCACCTCCTGGGACGCGTGGCCACACTACATGCCCACAACCTGATTGGCATAAGTGTCTCTCTGCATGGTCAGCTGGATGTTTAGATTCTATGTTGCCATTTGTCGCTTTTAGACTTATTTTGTCTGGTTTAAACTATGTCAGTCTTAGACGAAATAGTAAATCGATTTCCCCCATGGGGCGATGTTGCTTTAGTGGTTAGACGTTGTCCTATGACTGGTATCTTGATACACTAGTTCTCGACCTTTTAGGCTAGCTAAATTAGTTTCCCCTCGAGGCAATTCAGTTATTACAGTCTGGGTTAAACTGTTGATGCTATAATTTTTGTTTTTGAAAGGCTTTTTATAGAATCTTACTTACAAAAAAAAAAATTGTTTACTTTATAATAGAAATAAATATAATTAATAATAAAAATATTAAAAACTCCATATATTATTACTAAATAATATATACACAACATGGCATGAATAATTAGAAACTTCAAAACTTTTGTCTTTCTTAAATTTAAATATAAACAAGTGTTGCATGGAGTAATGGACTAAGTTGCTATGATGGACAAGTCCACTCTAGTGAAGAAGCCTACAAGCTCTCTCTTCTATGTGATGCCTAAGTGTGACTTGTTATTTTTTTCCCAAGGGGAGAACTCCATGAATTTAGGAGTTTGAGACTCTCAAGTATATAGGTCTTATATTTGCCCTAATTCACTGCTATATTATATAAATGTTTGGTTGCTATCTCTATCTTTTCAATCATATTTAACCATCATTTCCTTTTTATTAATTATACCATGACTAATAAAATTATACACTTTTCTATAATCTACATAAATTAAAATTAAAAATTTTAAATTAAATAAAATATACTTATAATCTTGTCTAACTTCCATTTACATTTATATCATAACACACCAATCAAATGCTATACTTTGTGGGTGAGCCTTGTACCACCAAACCACTTATAGATAGATGATATAACTCTCATTTACATATATATCATAACACACCAATCAAATGTTACACTTTGTGGGCGAGCCTTATACCCCCAAACCACTTATTGATAGATGGCATTTCTAGAGAACAAAAAAAAGTAGGAAACATAAACATTATAGTTGTAATAAGACAATTATATGTAATAAAAAAATAAGATCCAATTAAATTTTAAGAAAATATGTTTTTTTATTATATAAAAAAATACATTATTATAGTTCTTTGGTCCACATACATCTCCTCGCGGGAGAAATACTTTAATTATTAATATAATTAAAGCATTAAATTAATAATTTCAATGAAAAAGTCAATGCTATAAAATTCCTATTAGTGGGCTAAGTTAATTATTATTTTATTTAATAATAATAAAATATTATACCTTAATTTACTAAGATAGACATGTATTAAATATACATCTCAAATAGTTATATATTTAATATATAACAGATCTATTTTCGGCACTATAATATATATAGGTATATATTTTAATACTACAATGTTTGTATGTTACTAGCTCATCCACGAGGGATAGCCGAATATAACTTCTCAGGGACCCAAAAAACCCCAAAGCACAAGCACACTAAGATGTCAGCATGCTCGCAGAACATTGGTGCATTCTAATTATTTAGTAAAAAAATATTAAATACGAATTCTAATTGTGTAATTATACTTTGTGTTACCCATGTCTGCAAAAACTTGGAAAAATAGGCAGTTCAATAATGTTATATTGATTGCTTAATGCTCACACCATTGGCCGATCGACTATTGTATGGGATTTCGGAAGTCTATGTTTCTGGTTATGATTCCATACAGTTATAATTTAAAGTATATATTTGAATATATATTCCATTAATAATTATTTTACTAAATGTAAAGATGCATTTATAATTTAAAGTATATCTTTGAATATATATCTCATTATTAAAAACTTGCATTTTAATGTTAATGATATGGTTATGCATAAGTATGCATGGATGATCTTAATTTTACCATTTTATATAGTCTGAGTGGGCTTAATGGTTAAGAACATGTGTTTCCTCTTAAGAGGTCATAGGTTCAAATCCAGAGGGGGGTAGGGTATGTATACCTTCGTAGACTTTACCAGTCAAATCGTTGGGCGGAGGGGGGTCCCTTGTCCCACAAACAAGGGGGTCTCATACACCAATTTGGTGTGTTGGCTTGGCCGTGACCTTAAAAATAGATTATTATTATTATTATAATTAATCCATATTAACAAGTACTTTGGCATAATGAAGGAACCTTCTACTAAATGAAATAATGTCTTTGGTACTTAGAGTGAATGGATAATGAAGTAATGTTTTCCAACCTTTTATTATAGAGGTGGAGACCAACTTCTTGTAATTAGAAACATTGTTGCAGAGGTGGCCGTGGCGGCGGTTTTCTTGGAATTTGAGACATTGTTTAACATGTGACTGAGGGTTCTACATCACTAATAATGTTTCAATTATTGGTCTTCTTGGAATTGGAAACATTGTTTAATATGTAGAATTGGAAACAGTGTTTAATATGTGACTGATGAGTTCTACATCAGAACCCATCACTAACAAGGTTGTGTGGCAGCATAGTCCCTGCCAAGTTGAATTGGGATAGGAAAAAGTAGGCAGATGGCAACTGCAGCGGAGATGTGGCAAGCAATATGACACATGGCCTCTAGAGTCCCATTTTTTTTTGAAAGTATATAACAAAATACAATTATAACATAATACAATTTGTGCATACGCCATTTATTTTTTGAAAGTATATAACAAAATACAATTTGTGCATAGTGGAAGATAAATATTTATGACGGCACAAATATGAAAGGAGATAAAAAAAGTAGTTTAGTTTGAAATATATTAAAAAAGTTACAACTTCCTGGAAATTTAAATGCATTTTTCATATAGATTGGTGAAAGAAAAAAATGTATGAGGACCTAAATATAAAAGGAGATGAAAAAAAGTTTTATTTGAAATATATCAAAAAATAAAAGTTTGTTACATATTCCTGGAAATTTCAATGCGTTTGTCATATAGACTGGGATTGGGGCTCCCGCAAACCATAAGAGAGATATGTACAAGAAACAAGACTGTAGAAAAAAGAAAGTGCAATACCTGGAAAAAAAAAATTGAAAGGTATCAGTCTTTGGCTAGACATTTATATTTAAAAAAGTGGAATAATTGGGTTGATAAACAAAGCAGAATGCGATCAATAGACTTACATTGATGGTACGTATGACCCCTTTTGCTATTTGCTTGCGGATGCCTTTTCATTGATGTCGTCGACGGCTACTGGAATCGTGCCAACTGCATGTTGCCTTTCGTCGACGACCTGCTTCAATTCCCTTTCGAGCCATTCTTCAATGTAGCTTCTCATTGGGGCAACGTTGATCTCATTCTGGATTTTTATGTTGAAAAGTTTGTTTTCTAATTCCCCTAAGTCGATAGAAAGATTACGCAAAGCCTGATCAATTTCCTCATTTTGTACTGAATAGTCGACTAGTCAGTCGTCGACGTGATCTTGACCATATTCAAGGATGTTGTAAAAAATTTCCAAAGACAACGCCTTAAACATATCAACATGTTTATTGAAGTCTTGCCTAGTTAAGGGAAAGGAGTTGACGATTAAGTTGGGGCCTTGGAAGTCGTTGGTCCTTCCGGCTAAGTTTATTCTAGACAACGTTGTGAATAATTTTTCTTTCTTTGATATGGCTTGTTCACATGACTAAACAATGAGATGCAGGTTCTTCACTTTTTCTTTCCAGAATGCATTTAATTGACCAATCCAGTTTTTGGATGGAAGATCTTGTTGTCTTCTTCCTGTTTTTGTCATGTTGTTGACAATGGTTCCAAAAGGAAGGACCGTGTTTAAATAGAAATGGTGTTCATCTTTTAACTCCGCCTGCAAATGTTCAAGCAAATTATGTGCCCTGGTTCCAAGGGAAGTCATGGTTTGTGATGTTTCCCACGCCTCAGTAACCAGTTCCATTCTTTTCTTGATATTATTCTCCACATATTATCTACAGGATGCAAGGAGGTTGGAGGATCCTTTTAACTTGGCTGCAAGGGTGATAGGCATGGCTATTGCCAAAGGATTGGCAAACAATGGCATAGGAATCAAAGCCTCTTCCAATTCCTTGACCCGGTCCTTCAGTCTGGCATTCTCGGCCTCGATGCCTCCAATGGAATCATGAAGTGCATCTCTACTCTCTATGTGAAGTTGACAGATTTGGGACAATTGCATGTTCGCAAGGTTAACCTCTGAACGAGATTTTCCTTTCTTATTTTTACATTTTTTTTTCAATAATCAATTTTTTGGACTGGCTGTCAAAAACAGTGCTCTGGAACATGAAGGATTCATCTTCGTCAAAATTTTCGGTATCAGATATGTCCATAGCACGACTATGTTGGATGGCGTCTCTGGGTTGATCAAGGTAGAGGAGTACGCTATCTAGATCAGGCTCAAGGTCCATGTTCTCACTCTGAATTTTGGGCTCTTCCGCCTATCCCACATTTTTTTTCTCTTCTTGTCTACTGGAAGCTTGTGAGAACTATCAATTTTAGAGTGAGGAGGGTCGTTATCTCCTCCTCCATTTGAAGAACTCTGAGTTGCTTTGTTGTTGTGGTGGGTCATTGGAGCGATGCTCTAGGATGTCGTACTTTTAGGAGTGTTATTCGTCGATTGAACACTCTTATCATCGGGGCATTTTCCCTATTGCATGTACAATTTAGTGTTGCTTTGCAATGTGTCTAGGTCGTTGGTATCAGAAGCAGGAGCGTTGCCACCAGTGTCTATGTTTTCAGACAAGTGTTTTCTGAAAAAACAATTGTTGAAGCCAAGTGTTTGTAAATGTTGTAGAAAAAATTTATTGGGGTCGAACCCTCTTAGGCTTTCATCATATCTCAAGTTCAAGTTACTAGAATGCATTGCAAATTCATCAAATTTGTTGGCGTTCTTCAACATGAAATCCCCAACTTTCCAAGGCAGAGGAATGAACTGTTTTTTTCTCTTCTTTTGGAATAGATGCAACCAGTAGTTGTATTGTCATGCTACTTATGTAACAAACATTTTGTCTGTAATGTGACATGGAAGGAGAGCAGGTTTTTCCCTGGAGCCAAAAATCCTTATCACAGTGTAATTATCCAAATGTTCAAGTGTCCCCTTCCTGTCCAAAAAATCGGTTGCCTGTTCAGATATGCGGGGAGCATCTTCTCCTAACAACAAAACTTTGAAACAGACATGAAGACATTAAAAACCTCATAAAAAAATTGGGAGGCCTTGTGCTTCCACAAGGCCTGGTACAAGAACGTTATTGGGTGAAATTCCCAATTGACATTCTTGGACAGAGACAGTTCTGGAAACTGGCAGCAATGTGCTATCACAAAAACTAAGTAGAATGACATATAAAATTTATTTTCCCTTTTGAAGCTTGACATATGGCAACATATTTCATGGGATATTGACTTGCCCAAATAAAAAATGGCTTGTTCCTTGACTGTGAAATAAAAAATATAAAGAGTCATCCAGGAAACAGTTGTTGTGGACTCTTGTCATGTTATTCTTGTAAACAACCAGGCAATTTCGCGGAATGGATTTCTAAATGAACTAACCTGCAAGCTTCTGATATCTTAAGGAACTACAATTGGGTATTTTAATAAATGGGGCAAGAGGTCCAACCTGTTATTATGCTTTGCTAGGAACTGTTTGGAATCTTCTCCTTTGAACGTCAATTTTGGCTCTAACAATCTTAACATCTGGTGGAAGACCTGAGGTGATAAAGAAACAGAAGAGCGGTCCCACAGTGGAATAATTATTTTGCCTGAAATAAATTTATCGGCGCACCAAGAGACCAACTCCTTACAGTCAAAAACTTCAGGGACACAGCTGCACAAGCAATCCCAGAGGTCCAAATTACTTCGTTCTGGGCGGCAGGGGTTGAGTAATAAGAATATGCCCTAGACCACTGGAAGTTATGGTCCTCGCGCCCGAAGATGGTCATTGTATCTCCACATAACTATTTTCGAGCTGATGCCATAGGTTTATGAGAACGTTGGTTTGCTCCAGACGATGGTTGAAATGAACAGTGGGAGCTGATAATATAACTCTCCGCAAAATCTTGGTTAAATGCTTATGAATGGGAAAGCTCCTCGAGCCTTTTGTTGATTAATGACAATCTGTATGGGTGGTGCATGATGAAATGTTAGAAGTAAATCTTACTTATTTCATATTTAAAAGTGCGAAGGTGGCGGGTACGGTGAAGAGCAATTAATGATTGGAGGTTTCGTGAATGTGTCAAGCGGACGACGTGCGAACGACATTTCATGATTTTGAAATCAACACTCATAAGGGATAATATTATCGTCCGCAAATCTTGGTTTAATGCATATTAATCGGAGATCACCTCGAGCCTTTCGCCCATCAATGACAATCTATACGGTTCCTGCATGATGAGCTGTTAGAATTAAATGTCAGTAATTGCATATTTAGAAACA
>ML793133.1:329570-349084 GCA_009831015.1 Picea engelmannii
ATAGACAAGTGTGAAGGTCACTGAGACAGGGGAGAGAAAGGAATGAATGGAAAGGTCTGAAAAGCTGTCAGACGGGATTCAAAACAGGGTTACGGGGGATACTCATTAGAGGCGAGTGTCCCACGGTCAAATTTTATGTATCAGAATTTTTTACTGCAAAACGTGTAAAACGGAAGAGAGCATGATGGGGGAGTTTAGCAGACAGATTGTATATTTGTGGAATTCTGGGAAAGTGGCTAAGTATGAAATAGGGAAATGGTCGATCGGATTCATTTTCGGAATCGAAGATTGAAGATTTCGTGAACGGACCAACCCGACGACGCGAAACTGACATTCCATGATGTTTGAAATTAACACTCGGAAGGGATAATATAACCATCTGGAAATTTTGGTTTTATGCGTATTAATGGGAGATTTCATCAAATCTTGATTCAACATTAACGCTTGCTAATTGCATACTTAGAAATAAAATCTTATATATACTTTCTAATTGCTAATTGCAAAAGGGCGCAAGCATAGGAAACAACAAATAGGAATTGGATATTTCTTGAACCCGATGATCCGTGGAAGAAATTCAAAGAAATGGTGAAGTATGGAAAGCGGATGGACGCACTTCAAAATGGGTTGAAAATAGTTCCACATGAGACATGAAGACCCGACGGTCCAATTATATGTATCGGAATCTTTCAGTGCAAATTGTACTATATATATATATATATATATATATATATATATATATATATAACATTTTTTTATTATAAATAAGTGTGAAGGTCGCGGAAACGAGGGAGAGAAAGGAACGAATGGCAAGGTTTGAAAAGCGGTCAGATGGGATTCAAAATAGGGTTATGGGGGATACTCAGGAGAGGCGAGTGTCCCACGGTCAAATTTTATGTATCGATATTTTTTACTGCAAAATGTGTAAAATGGAAGAGAGCATGATGGGGCAGTTTAGCGGTCGGTTTGTATATTTGCGGAATTCCGGGAAAGTGGCTAAGTATGGAATAGGGAAACGGTCGGTCGGACTCATTTTCGGAATCGAGGATTGAATATTTTTTGAACAGACCAACCTGAGGATGCGCAAATGACATTCCATGATGTTTGAAATTAACAGTCGGAAGGGATAATACAACCATCCAGAAATTTTGGTTTTATGCGTATTAATGGGAGATTTGCTCAAATCCTGATTTAGCATTAACGGTTCCTAATTGCATACTTAGAGATAAGATCTTATATATAATTGTTAATTGCTAATTTCAAAAGGGCGCGGGAAAAGGAAATAGCGATTAGGAATTGAATATTTCTTGAACCCACCAACCCGACGATTCGTGAAATAAATTCGAAGAAATGGCGAAGTATGGAAAGTGGAGAGACAAGCTTCAAAATGGGGTGACAAAAGATCCACAGAAAATGTGAGGAACCGATGGTTAAATTGTATGTCTCGGAAGTTTTCAGTGAAAAATGTGTACCACGGAAGAGGGCATGATAGGTAGACTGTAATACGGAAGATGGTATGATCTGAGTCCGGTTGTAAATTTGTATATCACGGAAGTCATGATATTGTTCGCAGGTCATGGAACAATAGAAGTCAAATCTAGAGCCCACCTACTGGGAATCCGTGGTTGGAGAAGTGACTGGGTATGGATCGTGATATAAGAGCACGAGTGAAAATGTGAACCCGCAAGTCCGCCTACCTGCGTAGCTAGACATTTTCGAAAAAACGAATAAGTGACGAGAAAGATAAAGTTCAGGGAAAAGAGAAACGGATATTTGGCTAAGCATAGAAGACGGAAAAGAAGGGCTAATATATTCACATCTGTAATAGATATCCCATTTCCTGCCAAGATATATACTTGGAAAGAAGTGTGAAGGTGGCGGGCACAGAAAACAACGAATAGGAATACGATCTGCGAGTTTACTTGGTTCTTGGTTGTATGCTTCGTCTGTCAATTTGTATATCACAAAACTCTGAGTGTTTTTTTCAGGGCACGGAACAATAGAATTGCAATTTTTTAGCCAACCAGCTCGCAAGTCTGCCTGTCAATTTGTATAGCGCGGAACTCTAGGTGTTGTTTGTAGGACATGGAACTATATAGGACATGCTTTTCCCTTAAATATAACCTATGTAATGCAAATGTAGTATGTGGCTGGTTTTATCACTTTTCCATACGTAAACAATCACAATCTTGAGCCCGTCAGCCCTAGAGTCTGTTTGTCAATTTGTATATCGCGGAACTTTGAGTTCTATTTGGAGGACACAAAACAATAGAAGTGCAATGTTGAGCCAGCCAGCCGCAAGTCCGCCTGTCAATTTGTATATTGCAGAACTCTGGGTTCTACTTGTAGAACACAGAACAATAGAGGCCCAATTTTGAGCCCGCCAGCCCAAGAACCCGCGATCCAAAAAGTGGCTAAGTATGGAATGAGAAATCCATACATGAGGGAACCCTTGTCAGCCTATTTTGAAACCTGTGGCGGAGGCTCGACTGTTGTTTACAGGTGACGGAACAACGGAAGTTCAATATAGAGCCTAAGTGTCTGGGAATTTGCGATCAGAAAATTTCCTAGGCATCGAATGGCTATTGGTTGGTCGGAGTTGGATTTTCGGAAAAACAACTAAGTAAAGAGAAAGAGAGAGTAAAGGGGAAAAAGAAACAACAATATGGTCAAATATAGAAGAGGGAAAAGAAGGTCCAATATATTCAAATCTGCAATAGATATTCCATTTCCTGGCAAGATCTTTTTTGTGTATTGTTGGATAAGTTGTATACATATTGCATATACTTGGAAAGAAAACTAAAAGCAGTGGGCACAGGAAACAACATCTAGAAATTTGAAATTTCTTGAACCCGCAAACTCAAAAATCCATCAAAGAGATGTCAAGAAATTGTCAAGTGTGAAAAGCGGTTGGACGGGCTTCAAAATAGGGTGACGGATTCACGAGGAGTCGTAAGGCCCCGAGTGTCAAATTGTATATATCAGAACATTTTGGTGCAAAATGCGTAACACGGAGCAGGGGATGATGTGGGAGTCCATAAGTAAAAATGCATATCGTAGAAGTCAGAGTGTTATTTGCAGGTCATGGAACAATGGAAAGTGCAATTTAGACAAAGGGGAAGCACTCGGTCGAAACGCGTGAATCCGCCAACCCGCACAGCAAGGCATTTTCGGGGGAAAAAAAAAAAAAACGATTAAGTAACCAAAAATAATTGCATTTCTAGAAACAAGAATGATGATCTTGCTGCAACATTGTGATTTGGTATTTCTATGTTCTATCTGCATTACAAATAGAATTGAACGTTGGTTTGAAACTGTGTGTAATTCATTTTTTTGTTTGCATAAAAGCTTGATGGATCAAAAGAGTACATTGTCATATAATTGTTAGATGTTCCATTTTAGAAAAACTTACCTAAGAAAATACAATATCGAAGAACTACGAGACTACTGAACCATGCCAATGAGAAGAGGCGTTAAGTCCAAAAAAGAAGCAACAACCAAGACTCCAAGGCAAATTTTTTTAATAGAAAATCCATTTCAAAAAAAAAAAAAAACAATGATCACTATACATCTATCCTTAGAAATTGGACCCAGTTATTTGGGCCAAAACATTGAATGTATCTGCCACAAACACAGGCATGAGATCTGCAACATGCAAGAGCCATCGAGATTCTCTTCAACATGCATACAAAACTGATTACCATGCCTTTTTTTAAGGAAATCCTTGTAGTTTTCTCCTCGATGGATCATCATGTGGTAAAATTGATAGTTCTCAGAAGCTTCCTATGAGGAATAAGACGAAAAACGTTGCAGGGAAAATGGAATAGCCCTTAACTTAAATTTAAAACACACCAAGAAACCGTCACTCCACAGCCGAAACTTCAGGGACACAGGTTGCACGTGCAATTCCAGAGGCCCAAATTAGTCCATTCTGGGTGGAAGGAGATGACTAGTAGAAATATGTCTTGCACCAGTGGGAGTTCTGGTCATCGTTCCCTAAGATGTTAATTTTATATCCAGAGGACAGAACAGTAGTCCCACAATTGAATATTTTTTTGGCTTCAAATATATCTCTGGGAGCATCAACATATCATTTCCTTACAGTGAAAGTCTTCCGCCCAGAACAGACTAATTTGGACCTCTGGAATTCCTACTTTCGAGCTACAAAGTGGCTATTGTGTTTAGTGTCGGTTTCTTTTATGAAACTCCTTATTTTGGTGTTGTTAAGACCGCCATCACCGAGCCGGGAATTTCTTCCTGTTATGGTTGATTTCAATTTCGGCGCAGGAGTGGGAACAGTCTCTGCATTGCCATCATCCATTGTCGTATAATTGTCCATCAGATCATCTTCTTCCAAATCAAAATTCATAGCATCAACCTCTGCACCAGCCATCAATGCAATTGGGCAGGTTCTCTGAGCAGGCAGGGTTGCCCTGGAATTCTTTGGTTTGAAATATATCTCTCGGTGTACCAAGGGACCATCTCCTTTTTTGCTCCTAGGTAGAGGGAGATGAGTAGCAACCATATGCACTAGAATACTGGAACCTTTGGTCATCATGCCCGAAGGTGTTTATTGTATCTGGATAGAACCGCTGCCACAAGTTAACGAGAATTTTTGTTTGCTCCAGATGATGTTTGAAATGAAAATTGGGGAGGGATAATATAACCCTCCACAAATCCTGGTTTAATGCATATCAATGGAAAATCTCCTCGAGCCTTTTGTTGATCAATGACAATCTCTAGGGTTCGTGTGTAATGAGTTGTTACCATTAAAGCTCACTAATTGCATATTTAGAAAAAAGTTCGAAGGTGGCGGTGACAATGAAGAGCGATTAAGAATTAGATATTTCTTAAAGGCACCAACCAGCTGGCGCACGAAAGAGATTGCATCATGTTTGAAATGAATACTTGGAAAGGATAACACTCTTCTCCGCAAATCTTGGTTTAATTCGTAGTAATGACAAATCTTCTCGGGCCTTCCGGACATTAATGACAATATTAATGGTTCCTACACGATTAAATACTAGCATTAAAGATTAATAATTTCATATCTGGAAAGAAGTACGAAGGTAGTGGTGATGGCGAAGAGCGACCAAGCATAGTACATTTCGTCCACCCTCCAACCCGTGAAATAGATTCCAAGAAATGCCCAAGCATGGAAAGCAATCGAGCGGGTTACAAAAAAAAAGGGTCACAAGATATACCCATAGAGATGTGAGGGGCCGATGGTCAAATTGTATCTCAGTGACATATTTTGGTCATCAATTTGTACATCGCGGAATTCCAGGTGTTGTTTGTGCGTAGTGGAACAGTGGAAGCGCAATGTCCAGAGGGCAATTTGTATATTGCGGAACTTTGGGTGTTGTATATAAAATCATGAGACATTTAGAAAAAGGACCAAGTAAACAGAAAGTGAAATCATACGAGATGAAGAGGAATTTGTTTTCTTATTTGTAAATCGCAAAAGTTCAGGTGCTATTTGCAAGCGGCAGAACAATGGAAACACGGTGTTGAACTCGCCTATGCAGGAACCCGCGATTCAAAACGTTTGTTTAATATGAAATAGGGAAGCGATCGGTCGGGCTGGTGATATAAAAGTAACAATGGAAATCTGAAGACGGGAATCTGCCAAATCCCACACCTAGACATTTTCCGAAAAACAAGTAAGTAAAGAAAGGGAAAGTAGAGGGAAAAAGAGAAAGCGGATGGCAATTTTCAGAAGCGGGAATTGTAGTAACAAAGCACCATTGATGGTCTTAACAGTAACTATGAAGTGCATTAAACATGTTAACATCTTCTTCAATCAAGGAATAGATATAGCGAGCGATGTTTATAGTTTATGGGATCTGAGAAAAATAATTTTTGGTTGTTCAAGTAAAGTTTTTGTACCGTTAGCTTCACCGCAAGTATTGTTATCGCACAGTTTGTAGCTAGGATAAAAGGGTATAAGATAGATGGTCAAAATGGCATAATAGGAACCTATCCCACCCAATGTCACCACAATGGGAAGGTTCTTTCTCTTTAGGGAGGCTAGGCCCAAGGGAGACGTCCCCGGTGACCTGGGATTTTGAAAGGGCAAAGGATAAAAGGACAAGGACAAGTTCCCCCTTCAGAGATCACCGCCAATCAGATAGTCCCAGCTAAACAACCAATAACCAAAGAAATGAAAAGCACCTGCTTGAGACAATACAACAAGGAAATTGATACATGCAATCTTAGTTAGTACTTCATATAAATCAGTGACTATTTGATATTCAATATAAGCAATTTAAAGGTAAATGTTGACGAAATCAATGTTTACAAAATAGCAATGATAAATGTATCACTTGTCAATAAATACAAGAATGATATGGCATCCAATATAATCAATCAACATTTAGTCTAATAAATTCCCTCAACTACCATTCAATTGCTCATAAAGTAAAACGTTGTTGTAATGAAGATGAAATATCCAATGATGACGTCGAAAACTTAGAGTTAGTAGGGTTAGGGTTTTGAGATTCAAGAGTTTTAAGAGTTTGTTTGATCAACTTCACTTCAACGCTTGAGGACTCTCAGATCAATGCCTTTGGGTTTAATGGAGTCATAAGTGAAGGACACAGAGGTTGAAGGGGATGATATTTCAAAGGACTAGAGGGAAAAGTTTCAAGGTGTTGCTAAAGCGGGGCCTCAAAAACAGAACCCTAGGGGAGAGAGGCTCACTCTGGCGTTGCAAAATCAAGGCCTCGTGCTCTCTCCTCCTTCCCGGCAAACGGTTAGCTTAGATGAAGCACAAAATCAAGACAAGAAGGCTTAATGAGGGAGAGTGTTGCTACAGCAAGGCTCTTTCATCAAACCCTAAAGGAAAAACGACCCTAAGTGTAGATAACCTAGGCCTGGGACATCTTCCTCCTCTTGGATTCTAAAAGGTACGACTAGCACAGGGGAAAGAGAAACAAGGAGTGTAGCTATGGCTAGGCTCTCTTCCTCTCTTTCAATGGCTGAACGTTTCTCGATCAGGGGACATGAGACAAGGACCTACTTGTGTGCTTGTCACCTAGGGTTTTGATTCAACAAATTTATAAGCAATATGCAAGAAATTTAAACTACAACCATTCAATAAGAATTTTTGCAGAAGAAACACTTACAATTCATGAAGAAATAATCATGCAAGCCCTAGTTGTAACACCTTCCTTCAAGAGAAACACCATAAATGCCAAAAAATATCTTCCTTCAACAAGTGTGCATCACTTAGTTTAGCCAGAAACCCCAAAATAAAATCAGATCTCACTATGAGTGAGTGAATTTGTGATGATAAAATGAGAGTCAAAACCCTCAATATATAGTGTATCAATGACCTAATTTACTTTTTAGGTCATAAAAAGGCTGACAAGGCCATAATACCAAAATAATACTTTTTTTACATTAAATTGCTAAGTAAAACTCTAATCAAGCAAAAGGTGAGACGTCAAGCCCCTCTAAGGGAGACGTTATCCCTTTCTAGGGCTAGTGCAGCATCCAGAAGCAAAACGTTAGCCCCTACAGGGGCCTCTCCAACATGCCACACGTGCCACTGCTGCCCAGTCTGCCTCCAAAAGTGTCCATGAAGCTGGATGATGTCATGATGAAGATGGGAACGCCCTAAGCCTTCCAAGGCTAGCGTTCCACTAAAAAGGGGTCATTCCCCTTAGGTCTAGTCCTGCAGGAGTCTCTCTGGTGGAATGTCCTCTTCCTCTCAGGTGCAAAACCCCTGATCAAACTCTATCCTCTCTCTGCCCCCTGATGGGGTCTTATCATCCATCTGGTGGGATCTTCAACCCCATGGAGGTCCGAACTGGTCATCTCCACATGTGTACCATTCAAGT
The DNA here is from genome assembly GCA_009831015.1 of Picea engelmannii. Classification (NCBI taxonomy): domain Eukaryota; kingdom Viridiplantae; phylum Streptophyta; class Pinopsida; order Pinales; family Pinaceae; genus Picea; species Picea engelmannii. The sequence goes on from ML793133.1 coordinate 337,412, forward strand.
GGTACCTGTCTATCGGGCATGGTCCTACACATCAAAATCTACGCCCTCCATGGGCTCATCAGTCACAGGGATCATAGAAATGTCAATCACATTTCATCATCAATATTATTAAACATATGCATAAAACCCCTAATACATCAGTCAATAGCTCAAAGACATTACAAAAACCCGCAATACAAGATTGGAGAAAAGGTCAAGGCGTCCTATTGGGCTAGTGTCCACAAGAAAAGGAAAGTTTCCATAAAGATCTCATCCAAGCCATGTAAGTGAGGTGATGTGGCTAGGGATGTCCAAACATGTGGGTGCAGTGAGGGCCAAGGATGCACAAGTGTTACCTGTGGGTGCCTTTGTAGAAGGCGAGTTGTACCTGTCATGGATGCATTTTTTCCAAGCCCATTCTTGCCTTTATTCTTTTTATTCTTGTTTTATTCTTTTATTTACTTTTTTTTGTTCAAGAACTAACCAAGGGACACTACCTTGGCATGGTGACCAAAGCTGACAACGTTACCCACAAGTACTTTCACAGAGATGAGAAGGTTGGCTTGTGATGAGACCCCCTTTCCCTTGGCCATGTAACCAAAGGTCACTGCCCTGGCGTGGTAACCAGATGGTGGCAATGTCATACTATTAGGTACCCATGGACCTGATAGGTTGGCTCGTGATGAGACCCCCTATCCTCTGAGTGGGTCTTGTTTTTTTATTTTTCGAGTCCCTCTTGTTTCTTGCTGAGAGGCTTTTTACTGACTTCTCTGGGATCCCTGGGCGAAGAATCTCGAGGTTTTATTTCTAGGATTTTGTCTTTTACCAGCTACTTTTACCTTTTGGGCCTTTGGCCCCTTCTTCCCACAAGATAAGGTGCCATCCTGTAAATAGGTCAACCCAATGCCCGGACAAGGGGAGTGGGATAAATGAGCGGGAGATAAGATGAAACAATGGTGTTATGATGGGAGCAAATGATGGCTTTTCAGAAATTCCCCCAGTGGCAAACCAAAACCTATGGGCACAGGCTTGCTAGAGCACCTTGTCAATTCCCCCAAGCATGATCAAGTTGGAAAATGTAAGATCCAATCAGTTGTTAGAGATAAAAGGAATCAAATGCATATATTTAAAGGTTTTAATGATCAAAAGTGACACATACCATGATACCTGGACCAATTACCTCACGGAGCAAGAACCTTCTCTGATACCGGACCAAGTCGATGGTGATGGATGTTGTTGTTGCTGACAAGAAAAAGCTGATGGAAGAAGAAAAGGATGGGCCCTCCAAGGCCATGCTCAGGTCAATCCTTCTCTTGGTACTCCATGTCTCGGACCTGTGGGCCTCAAAAAATGATCTCCTAGTTATCCCTAAAAAGCGGGGATAACATCTGGCTCCAACTCGAGGACATGTGCTCACCGTAGAGCACATGAGAACCTCAGCATCTCTGGCATAAACTGCATCCCTGCTCAATCTCGATAGAAGCATTAGTAACAAAATTAAGGCGATAATGCCACCCCAGCATACATGTATATATAAATATAGACTAAAGGAAAACAATCAATAGGTGTGAATATACAAACAAACTAACATGCAATGCAAATGGTATAATACATTAATGAAAAATGCCTACTTACCTATACTTACCTGTGAAGTCAGGTCGTCGGTGGGTAGTAATGCTTGATATGTAAAGCGTTTACTGGCAGCTTCAGGACTTCTCCCTCCATGGTCTCTAAGTTGAAAGAGTTCATACCTCCACAACTCATGATTTTATAAGGACCTGCCCACAAACTATCGAACTTCTTGTGCATATCAGGTTTTTCCCTTCTCTTATCCCATAGCAGTACGAGATCTCCTTCGGTGAAGTTTCTTTCCTTAGCTCTATGGTCAAAGGTGTTTTTTATCTTCTCTTGATTTGTTTCCATTTGACCAAAGGCACTCCTCCTCATCTCATCTAGCTCTATTAGCTGATTGATCCTTCCTTGGATTGCTTCTGCATATGTAGTGTGTTGTTGAGCGAAATGGGGGATAGGAATCTGGAGGTTCACAGGAATTTTTGCTTCTAGTCCATATACCATCTCAAAAGGAGTTTTTCCTGTGGAATTTTTTGTTGTTATTCGGTCTTCCCATACTGCATACTTTATTTTGTTATCCCAGGATTTTTTATTTTCCCCCACAACCTTCTTAAAAATATTCATGAGGTTCTTATTGGTTGATTCTGTTAATCTGTTCCCTTGTGGGTAATAGTTGGAGGAATGGGATAGGACAATGCCATATTTGAAACAAAATTATAGCAGAGCATATGAGCTGAAAGCTTTGGCATTGTTTGTAGTGATCTTGGAAGGGACACCGAACCTAATTATGATTCGGTCTTCCATAAAATTCATGACTACTTCTTCGGTGGCCTTCTTTGTAGGAATAGATTTGACCCATCTAGTGAAATAGTCTGTGGTTGTTAGGATCCACTGGTATCCATTACTTGAATTTTCCTTAAACTCACCAACAAAGTCCAAACCCCACTGCTAAAAAGGTTCTTCTATTACTATGGGCTTCAGGGGTTTCACTGGGAGTTTTGGTTTGTCGGAGAAGTATTGGCAGGGCTGGCAAGATCGGACATGCTGGTGGGTATCGGAAAAAAGTGTTAGCCAATAATAATCTGCCCTTAGGATCTTGTGGGCAGTAGTACAAGCTGCACAGTGACCACCACAATATCCAAAGTGTAATTCTTCCAGTATCTTCTTTGCCTCTTCTTTGTTCACACATCTAAGTATAACCCCGTCGGGATTCCTCCACCCAAGTCCATCTTCAGTCAAGCAGTATTTCATAGCTTTCAATCTCAAATCCCTTCTTTTGTAGTCTACTAGGTGATCGGGGCATGACAAGTTCTTTAGATAGTAGACGATATCAGAATACCACTCATCATGTTCTAATTCGTTGATCATCACGTTTATTTGCTCACTCTCACCCATTTGTATAGCTTCTTCATTGTTCTCGGTCAGCATCTAGGCTAAACCTTGTCCTTTTATTATTTTGGTGGGTTTTATTTCTAAGTCATACTCATGGATTTTGGAAACCCATTTTCCTCTAGTACCCATGCAATCTTGTTGTGATAAGACATCATTTACTGCTGGGTATGGGACATAAGCCTTAATTTTATTGTCGTCGACGTAGTTTCTAAAGTGTTTGAGGGACTTGACTAGGGTATACGCTTGTTTCTCAGTGATAGAATAATTCAACTCAAAATCTCTAAGGACCTTGCTCATAAAATCCATGGGATGTTCATAGTCATCGGCATCTTTTTGCATTAAGACACCAGTAATAGTATCTTGGGATGCAAACGAGAATATTATGAAATCTCGTGAGAAATCAGGGTTGATCAAGATAGGAGCTTGGGAGATAGTATCTTTAATATCTTCAAATGACTTATTGGTCTTATTATCCCACCTGAAGGAAACATCATTCTTTAGAAAGGCACTCAAAGGTTTTAGCCTCTCGGCAAAGTTTGGCACAAATCTATGAATAAAGTTGATCTTTCCAAGAAAGGATTGTAAAGATTTTTTGTTGGTTGGGGGTCGAACATCCTTTATTGATTGGACTCTTTCAGGGTCAATGGAAACTCCTCCCTACGAAGCCACATGACCTAATAACTTTCCTTCATCAATACCAAAAACAAATTTCTTGGGATTCAACGAGATACCGTACTATCTGCATCGCTCGAAAACAATCCTGAGGTGTGAGAGATGGTCTTTCCTATCCTTGGACACAACGGTAAGGTAATCCTGGTAGATTTCTATGATTTTTTGTATAAGGTCCCTGAAGGAAAAATCCATTGCTCTTTGGAAAGTGGCACCGACATTCATAAGACCAAACAACATTCTTAAGTACATAAAGGTTCCCCACGGTGTGGTAAATGCAGTTTTGAACTGGTCTTGTCTTTTAAGAAAGACTTGGTTGTATCCTAAAAACCCATCCAGCATAGACATCATCCCTGCCCCTGTGACCCTTTGAAGCAAATGTTCCATGTTTGGGAGAGGGTAATTGTCTTTCAAAGACAATTGGTTGAGGTTACAAAAATCAACACACAAACGTATGTCACCATTCTTTTTTCGAACAACTACCAAATTTGACATCCAAGAGGAATATCTGATAGGGGTTATGATGCCAATGTCAACCATCTTCTGGATTTCCTTTTGTATTTGACTTGCCAACTTTGGATTGATATGTCTTATCTTTTGTCGGAAAGGTTTGGCTCCTTCTACGAAAGGTATAGCGTGTTGGATAACATCCCCCCTATAAGCTTTCAAATCATCGTAGTTCCAAGAAAATGTGTCCTTGAATTCCTTGACCAGTGCCAAGATATTTATCCTCTCCTTCTCGGTGGTGCCTTTACCTATTTTGATCATTATTGGATCTATTTCTGTCCCGATATTGAATTCCAGGGCCTCATCAGCGTGTTTGTTGGATCTTTTTCCTTTGAAAACATCATGCCTATCGAAAAGGTTTTCTAGAGGAACACAACCCTTTGGAAAGGTATTGCTTTGAAGGTTAATGAATTCTAGGTTCATGGAATCAGCTAGGAAAGTAATTTGTGAATCAGTGAACTCCTTTTTGTTCTCCATGAACTTGATAATTTGATCGTCATCCTCAAAAACTTGCCAATATTCCAAATTATCGGGGACAAAAGGTCTAAAAAGAACCTCCATCTTGCATAAGTCATGAAGAGGTCCCTCACAAGGTTGTAAGGTAGAAGCAGAGACATCCAAAGCATCTGCCACGTGGTTTTCTTCTTGAGGAATGGCTTCAAGTGACATTATTCTGAAGAATTTTGAAAGGGATTAAGCCATGTCTCGGTACTTCTGCAACTTCTCATTTTTAGTGGAAAATATCATCATAACTTGCGATACAATGAGGTCTGAGTCTCCTTTTACCTTTAGGTGTGTAACACCTTTGTCAATTGCTAAGTTGAGACCTAGGATCAAGGCGTCATATTCGGCAATGTTGTTGGTGCAATGGAATTCCAGCCTATATGAATGGTAAAAAACTTCACCGGAAGGGGCTGTCAAAACAATTTCAGCGCCTGATATAGAGTTTGAGTGGGATCCGTCAAACTCCAAGGTCCAGATTCCTTCAGTTTCTTCAATGGTGTCGATATCTAACTTCCGTTCTTGGACAAACCAATTATTGAGGTCACTATCGATACACAAGAGTTGGTCACTTGACTCGTCAGAGGTTTCAACTGGAGAGCCTACGAGAGGTTCATTGTAGAGGGTGAAGAATCATCCTTCAGGATGAGGGATAGTTGCCTTGGATTGTTGTTCATGAAAACTTCCATCTAAGTGATCTATAAGGCCTTTGTGAAGGATAATACCCAAGTTTCTCACGACATCTATAACGACCACATCTATCAAGAAGGGATCGTTGGGGCAGGAATCAAAGGAAATTTCTAGGTTTTTAATGATTCCTTTTGCAAAGTCACCTCCGGTATTTGGTTGTGAAAGGCTTAGGCCAAATTGATGCATAACCTCTTCCTTCATCATGTCGGTTGTAGCATTCAGGTGTAGGAGACAGTTGCATAGGAGGGAGTCCTTGACTCGGAGAGTGACATAGAAAGGTGTGAACTCACCATTCTTGGAGAAAGGGTGTCCCACTTGGTGGATAAAGAGAGGAAAATATTCCAGAGAATCACGCTTAACGGTTTCAAGCGGGAAAGTCTCAAATTCCTCCCTCTCATCCTGAGGAGGCTCCATTTCCAAAGGAAGTTCTTGAAAAGGGGTATTTCTCTCATGGGAAAGGCTCCATTTACTTTTGAGGGGAGCGAGTTCGACTTGGAGGACTTTTGGGGGCTTAGGTTTCAAGACAAGCTCATCACTAGGGTCCTAGAGGTCATCATCTCGTGAGAGGTCAATCTGACAAATGTAGTCTTCGAATTCAATATTTATCTCAATCCGAAAGGCTAAGTCTTGTGCTTCCTCTAAATTTGCAGGTGACCGGTCTTTGAGGGTGAACTGTAAGATTCCTTCTAAGGAGTGTAGGTAATGTTCAAGGATAGCTTGTTCTGAGCTTAGTTTTTATTGGACCTTTTTGAGGAGAAGGTTGAACCTATCACTGAAATCCCTAACACTCTCACAAGAACCTTTGCAAATGCTAAGGTATTGGGAATAAGAATCTTCTAAAGGCCTTTTGCATCTCTTCGGGGTTTTTTATCTTTCCTTTTGGGCAGGCATCAATCCAAACTTTAGCATCCTCTACAAGAGAGATTGTAAAAAGTCTCATAAAGACATCAAGGTGTTTCTGACCAACCAAATGAAATTCAAAGCTATCACAAAAATGGGCCCAATGTGAGTTACCAGGAACTGCTTTTCCTGAGAAAAGTGGTAACCAGGAACTTGCATCCTTGGGTAGGTCGTGTAACCCACCTTGGATGTTACTCAGGTCGAAATAACTGAAAATATCTGGGTGAGACCACTTGTGTGGATTAAGTGGGGGTGTAGGGTTCGTCAGAGTGACAGTCGCCATAGTAGAGGGGTTTGAGTACTGTCGCCCGCTACAGGTCGTCATCGGTGGAGTCACCAAATAATTTGCTTGAAATTATCAAAGAAAAGGGAAAAAACCCTAGTGGAATTGCCAGGTAAGCTTGTAATAAAAGGTCTCTGAGGAAAGGCTTACCGAAAATATTTATCGTTTGAGGAGAATTGACTCAGTGTTCCCCGGCAACAGTGCCAAAATGTTATCGCACAATTTATAGCTAGGATAAAAGGCTATAAGATAGAGGGCCAAACTAGCATAACAGGAACCTATCCCACCCAATGTCACCATGATGGGAAGGTTCTTTCTCTTTAGGGAGGCTAGGCCCAGGGGAGATTTCCCCAGTGACCTGGGATTTTGAAAGGGAAAAGGATAAAAGGACAAGGACAAGTTCCCCCTTCACAGATCACCGCCAATCAGATAGTCTCGGCTAAATAGCCAATAACCAAAGAAAATAAAAGCACCTTCTTGAGACAATACAACAAGGAAACTGATACACACAATCTTGGTTAGTACTTCATATAAATCAGTGACTATCTGATATTCAATATAAGCAATTAAAGGTAAATTTTGACGAAGTCAATGTTTACGAAATAGCAATGATAAATGTATCACTTGTCAATAAATACAAGAATGATATGGCATCCAATATAATCAATCAACACTTAGTCTAATAAATTCCCTCAACTACCATTCAATTGTTCATAAAGTAAAACGTTGTTGTAATGAAGATGAAATATCCAATGATGACATCAGCAACTTAGAGTTAGTAGGGTTAGGGTTTTGAGATTCAAGAGTTTTAAGAGTTTGTTTGATCAGCTTCACGTCAACGCTTGAGGACTCTCAGATACGTGAATCCGCCAACTTCCGCACCTAGAAATTTTTCAAAAAACGAGTAATACATACTAAATATGTACTTTTATAAAGTATGGACATGAGATTTTATAGAGCACGTACGGATCCCTCATTCCATACTTAGCCACTTTTTGGATCGTGGGTTCTCGGGCTGGCGTGCTCAAAATTGGGTCTCTATTTTTCTGTGTCTTACAAATAGCACCCAGAGTTCCACGATATATAAATTGACAGGCAGAATTGCGGGCTGGCTGGCTCAACATTGCACTTCTATTGTTTTGTGTCCTCCAAAAATCACTCGGAGTTCCGCGATATACAAATTGACAGACGCACTCCAGGGATGGCGGACTCAATATTGCGATTGTTTACAGATGTTGATCCCTATCAACTATCTAACATTATCTAAAAACACTATTTTCAATACTAAGTTATTAATATTAAATATTGATATTGTACAATTTAATTACATAAAATTATTAAAGGATTTTAAATATCTTATTTAAAAGAAAAACCCACCTATTCGGAAACCCGCGATCGAAAAACTTTGTACAATACGAAATGGGGAAGCGGTCGGTCAGGTTGGTGATATAAAAGTAAGTGGAAATCTGAACACCTATATCCGCCAACTTCCGCACCTAGAAATTTTTCAAGAAACGAGTAATACATACTAAATATGTACTTTTATAAAGTATGGACATGAGATTTTATAGAGCATGTATAGATCCCTCATTCCATACTAAACCACTTTTTGGATCGCGGGTTCTCGGGTTGGCGGGGTCAAAATTGGGCCTCTATTGTTTTGTGCCCTACAAATAGCACCCAAAGTTCCACGATATAGAAATTGACAAGCGGACTTGCGATATGGTTGGATCAACATTGCACTTCTATTGTTCCATGTCCTCCAAACAACACTTGGAGTTCCGCAATATACAAATTGACAGACAGACTCTAGGGCTGGCGGGCTCAAGATTGCGATTGTTTATGGATGGCAATCTCTATCAACTATCTAACATTATCTAAAAACATTATTTTCAAATACTAAATTATTAATATTAAATATTGATATTGTACAATTTAATTACATAAAATTATTAAAGGATGTTAAATCTCTTATTTTAAAAAAAATGAAGTAAACAAAACAAAGTTTTTTTAAATTCTATCACCGCAAGTATAACAACGACCAATTTGAATTTTGATGCAGGAGCATCGCTCACTCATCAAGCGAGCCAGCGCGTGGAGGCAAAGGAACAGCTGGACAGCGCCAGCATTCAAATTTTGAAACATTGTAATATGGTTGCGCCAAACATTAATACGTTGATGTGATGAAGCGCAATTTGTATATGTAACGGACCTTGAGCGGATAAGCTCTCGTCCTTAGGTAGATGAGGCATTTATTTAGTTTTAATGCAAGTAGATAGGAATTAACTGTAGATTAGACAGTCACCTTTCGAGAGGGAAAACAGAGTATAGACACCCTCCCTTGTATCATTGTAACATAGTATTCATTTAGCATTAGCATTGAGAGAAAGAGGAAGCAAAGCAGAGAGTTTGTGAAGAACCCCCATGTACAGCTGTTGAATTAATAGGAAGAGCCTTGATTCAATTCCATGGATGTGTTTGATCTCTGTGTGTTGTTGATATTGTGCCTTTGCATGTTTGCTTCTTTTTATGCTTATCTGTTATATGCTGCATATGTAATTGCGTATCAGGCTCGAAACCTGAGAGAGTGAAGGAATGAGTTTCCATTGTTTCTCTGTTTAGGCCAGGAGATTCCTGCATAGTGTGCAGTCGAATTCCTCCGCATAGAGTGCGTTGAGGAGGCTAAACAGTTGAACTTTCCTTTTCACTTCGTTCAAAGTTGAGTTGAGTTATTCGAGCCGTGCAGGTGAGTGCTGGTCGAATTTGAGCCTCAGTAGCAAGTCTGAGAAGGGAGAGGTCGAAGCTGTTGCGAGCGTGAGCGCGCAGAACCCAGAAGACTTCATCACTTTTGGAAGTGGTTGAAGACCAAGCACAGGGGATGTGTTCGATAAATCTCTGAAGGAGTCTGAGTGGGCAAAATCTCAGGAGGGATAGTTCCTTTGTTTCAGTTGCATAGGACGAAGGTGGCGAAACGGAGGATTCTCCAGAGGAAGAGAATCGACGACTTGAATTTTTCGGGAAGACCCGCGAAGTCCCGTGGATCGTTGGACCTGGGAGAAGGAGCGAGGAGGTTAACCTTCAAGCGCAGGAAGAACCCGTTGCCATCGCACATTGGCATATCGGGGTTGGCAAGTGCGAGAGTTGCATGCACGTCGAAAACGCGAGGTGTGATTTCCCAATTTTAATTGGAGCGTTGGTTGGAACGCGGGCAAGTGGCACGAATCCGGAGCATCGGGGTTTCGGCGTTTGGGGATCCCACCAGCAAGAGACTGTGGGTCGAGGATCCACGATCCGGGACGTCTCGAGGTGACGTGGCATCGTGGGGCCCCGGGAGTGGGTGAAGGATAGGTGGCCTCACATCGGGGATCGACACCTCGGTAATCGGGGGTTCGAAGTATAAGGGTTCGGCGTCGCGAGTGGCGATACTCCGAGGGTTGATGACTGACCATCGGCGTTCGGGGACTCGGTGGTTGAGTGACCGAGAGTCATGTGACGAGCCCCGTGATATCGCGAAGACCCGATCTCCCGACTTTCGAGGGGAGAATCGCGCGGAAGTATTTATGTGGGTAAGGAATTCCCGAGAGGAATAGGAAGGGCTTGAACCCTTCGGCCAAGGTTTGGGAAGGTCCTGGTGGAGCGACCGTGTCGCCGAGGGCCGGTAGGCGTCAAGTGGTATCAGAGACAAAAGTGGTATTGGAGTCTCTTTGTTCAGGTAGCAGAGAGGAATAGACACCATGCCGCCCAGAAGAGAGAGGCAGTCGCCGGATTGTGAAGACAGGGATGCTCGAAGGAGGGGTAGGCTAGCAGGTAATCCAGAGATGGAGCGTCAAATACGAGATCTCAGGGCGAGACTCGAAGATATGAAGACCACCCAAAGGCGTGGAGCCGACGCCAGGGAGTTCAGCGATCCTGAGATTGAAGAAGAAGCTGGACATGACCGAGAAGAGATCTCAGCAGAAGATGCCTCGACAGAGAGGTTGATCAAAGCCATTTCGAGGATGAGCTCGAAGACCAAAATGGACATCCCGACTTATGAGGGAAGTCTAAACGTAGAAGAATTGTTGGATTGGATCCGAGCATTGGATACCTACTTCGATTACGAAGACATCGAAGAGGATAAGAAGATAATGCATGTCGTCACGAAGTTGAAGGGACATGCAGCCTTATGGTGGGACGAGTTGCAGGCAGACAGACGTTCTAAAGGCAAACAGAAGATCAAAAGCTGGGATCGGATGATCGCCAAGATGAAGGCGAAGTTCATTCCGAGGGATTACCAGATCACTCTGTTCAGACACATGCAGAACCTGAGACAGAAGTTGATGACGGTGAAGGAGTACACCGAAGAATTCTACAGGCTCAATATTCGAGCTGGTCATCGGGAGAGTGATGACGAAAAGGTGGCGAGGTATCTGAATGGCCTCAGGTATGACATTCAGGATGAATTGAGCATGCTGACCATCTGCACAGTTGAGGATGCGTATCAGATGGCTCTGAAAGCAGAAGAAAAGTTGAGCCGCAAGCAGGGTCAGCGAGGGCGAGGCAGAAGCCAGCCTAGAGGCAAAGCAGTTGCCCAAGAACGAACACAATATCCCAAGGAGGATTGGAAGAGGCCTCAGGGTAGAGCTGAAAGAGGTGGAACCTCACAGCAGAGACAGCAAATTGCTGAACCGAGGAGACAGCAAGATGATCAGCAAGGAGGATATGCGGATGCAAATACATTTCCTCGTACCCGAGGTAGAGGAAGAGGCAGAGGAGGAGTTATCACATGTTTCACGTGTGGTAAAGACGGTCATAAATCCGTAGACTGTCCAGAGAGTAAGGTGGACAGAGGAAAAACTCATGTCGCTGAGGCGTTGAGGCGAGACGTTGAGAGCGAAGATGCAGACAGTGGAAGGTCGCTGGGAATGCATAAAATCCTTTTGAAGCCTGAAAAGGAGATGGAAAGCACAGTGCAGAGGAGCAAACTGTTCAGAACGGCTTGTACAACCAAGGACAGGAAGTGCAAAGTCACAATTGACAGCGGGAGCACTAATAATCTCGTTTCAACTGAGATGGTGGAAAAACTGGAGCTGACAACAACTAAGCACCCGAGTCCATATAAAGTCTCGTGGCTACAGAAGGGACACTGGGTAAGCGTCACTAACCAATGCTTAGTAAAATTTAAAATTGGGAATTATCAT
>ML793133.1:352201-362222 GCA_009831015.1 Picea engelmannii
GAGGAAGCAGAGCAGAGAGTTTGTGAAGAACCCCCATGTACAGCTGTTGAATTAATAGGAAGAGCCTTGATTCAATTCCATGGATGTGTTTGATCTCTGTGTGTTGTTGATATTGTGCCTTTGCATGTTTGCTTCTTTTTATGTTTATCTGTTATATGCTGCATATGTAATTGCGTATCAGGTTCAAAACCTGAGAGAGTGAAGGAATGAGTTTCCATTGTTTCTCTGTTTAGGCCAGGAGATTCCTGCATAGTGTGCAGTCGAATTCCTCTGCATAAAGTGCGTTGAGGAGGCTAAACAGTTGAACTTTCCTTTTCACTTCGTTCAGAGTTGAGTTGAGTTATTTGAGCCGTGCAGGTGAGTGCTGGTCGAATTTGAGCCTCAGTAGCAAGTCTGAGAAGGGAGAGGTCGAAGTTGTTGCGAGTGTGAGCGCGCAGAACCCAGAAGACTTCATCACTTTTGGAAGTGGTTGAAGACCGAGCACAGGGGATGTGTTCGAGAAATCTCTGAAGGAGTCCGAGTGGGCAAAATCTCAGGAGGGATAGTTCCTTTGTTTCAGTTGCACAGGACGAAGGTGGCGAAACGCAGGATTCTCCAAAAGAAGAGAATCGACGACTTGAATTTGTCGGGAAGACCCACGAAGTCCCATGGATCGTTGGACCTGGGAGAAGGAGCGAGGAGGTTAACCTTCAAGCGCAGGAAGAACCCGTTGCCATCGCACATCGGCATATCGGGGTTGGAAAGTGCGAGAGTTGCATGCACGTCGAAAACGCGAGGTGTGATTTCCCGATTTTAATCGGAGCGTTGGTTGGAACGCGGGCAAGTGGCACGAATCCGGAGCATCGGGGTTTCGGCGTTCGGGGATCCCACCAGCAAGAGACTGTGGGTCGAGGATCTGTGATCCGTGACATCCCGAGGTGACGTGGCATCGTGGGGCCCCGGGAGTGGGTGAAGGACAGGTGGCCTCACATCAGGGATCGGCACCTCGGTAATCGGGGGTTCGAAGTATAAGGGTTCGACGTCGCGAGTGGAAATACTCCGAGGGTTGATGGCTGACCATCGGCGTTCGGGGACTCGGCGGTTGAGTGACCGAGAGTCATGTAACGAGCCCCGCGATATCGCGAAGACCCGATCTCCCGAATTTCGAGGGGAGAATCGCGCGGAAGTATTTCTGTGGGTAAGGAATTCCCGAGAGGAATAGGAAGGGCTTGAACCCTTCAGCCAAGGTTTGGGAAGGTCCTGGTGGAGCGACCGTGCCGCCGAGGGCCGGTAGGCGTCAAATTTTAAAGACCTCTTGTTGATATGATAGCACCATTGGACTTCACACAGTATATATTCGTTTATTTCAAATTATTCTAGGAGATTAATTCTACCAAGTTCATCGATCAAGGAAAAGTGCTAAAGCAAGCCACATACTACATTTGCATCACAACGCTATACAAATTGACAAGCGGACTTGCGGGCTAGCTGGCTAAAAAATTGCAAGTCTATTGTTATGTGTCCTCCAAACAACACTCGGAGTTCCGCGATATACAAATTGACAGATGAATCATACAACCAAGAACCAAGTAAACTCTAAACAGGCCACAAGCAAGATCCCACAAGGTTCCATAGAGCAGCACGCATCGACCTTTGCATCAAACAATTTGATATATAAAGAAAACACGTCGTGGCATTGGTTTTCTCTTACATCTAGTATATGTTCCCACCAGAAAATAACCGGGGCTATGAGATATATGGGGTTTGTTGCCATGCTTCCCATTTTTGGACCGAACAATCTTATGTGCATGTAATCTCTACAGCAAGATCTGAATATCTCAAGTCGATGTTTCAATCCATGCTGAGTTCCTTTTTTTTTCAATTAGGGCATCGAGAAAATGCAAATACAATACCATAAATGTATAGTTGGAGACAAATTTTTTATTTTATTCAGGCATCCGAAAGAAAATTGCATAAATCTTGTCATGGCTAAATAGTTGAAAAACAATTGTCAAATTTGGACACCCAAAAAACGTGCAGGATCCTCCATCAAAGAAACAACCACCGACCATGTTTTTTTTTTCTTTTATTTGCACACTGAAACAAATATGCAAAATCCTCACTAGGAGACGCAAGAAAACATCAAAATAACAACATCGATTGCATTTGTAATTAGATTCTCAAGTACTCGAGTCTGACAAACATTCATCTGGGTGTTGAATAAATATTGCAGAGACACACTACAAAATTCTTACTCATAGATGCAAGAAGACGTCAAAATAACAACATTGATTGCATGTGTAATTAGATTCTCAAGTACTCGAGTCCGACGAACATTCATCTGGGTGTTGAAGAAATATTACAGAGACACATGAGATAATTTTGCTTCCTACCAAAGCTTGATATGTTTTTTTTTTCTTGTTTTTTTTTTTCTTCTTCTTCAGCCGATATGCAATATTGCATTGTCCTCATTTAAGGTAAATTTGTTGTGTATCTGAAAGTCGCGCAGCATGTAGACATTGCTTGCCTTCTTCTGTAGGTATGCTTCATACGACAATTCTGCTAACCTAAGAAGAACATCTTGTAACAGAGGCTACCTAATTGTACAATGCACAGTTGTATTGTCGACGGTTCAGATGGCAGCATTGAGACAATGTCCATATCTATATGGACATTTTTCACTGTATCGCAGACAATCAATCGTATCATCACTTATCAAAGTGGAAGCAGAATCAGGAGAGTTGCATTTCGCACATACAGGCTCAAAGGGGGTTGAGTATGCATCCGTTGCAACCAAAACACCTTCAACCTGGAAACGCGAGCATATGAATTAATACACTTAGCAATATAATACACTACTGCACCCCCCTCTCCCCCTCGAAAAAAAAAAATTAAACAAGCCGCAGAAATTTGGTGAAGGTTATTTGTATAAGAAAAGTGAGGATGATTTTGTAGATGTATACGCACAACAATTGTAGAGCCAGTTAGTTTCTTCAGATCCTGTACTATGTCTACTTGCAACTCTGTTACAAATGTTGCTTGGGTTGTGTGAAAGATCCTTTCTCTAACATCCATTTTCTTTGTTATATTTTTGAAGAGCATAAGTGGAAATTTCCCTTTATGCAATTGTTGTTCCATTGACGAAAGAAAAATTGAATATGTATGGAACAATTGCAGCTACAACATGGAACAGTACAATATTTGTGTAACTTACCCGAGATACATGCACATGCGAGAGTAAAGGACAAAACTGGATATGGAGAACGGTACTATTGCCTTGTCACTGTCCGACTCTCCATCTTTTATATGGAGAATGTGTTGCGAGCCAAGTTTTCTCGCTAGTGTGACAGCTGCGCCAATGGTTCCGATTGGGTAAATATTATTGCTCTGTGCAAGCTGGCTGATAGTTGTGTCCGGGATGAAACAATATTCTGAAC
This sequence comes from Picea engelmannii, assembly GCA_009831015.1. Taxonomy (NCBI): domain Eukaryota; kingdom Viridiplantae; phylum Streptophyta; class Pinopsida; order Pinales; family Pinaceae; genus Picea; species Picea engelmannii. The sequence goes on from ML793133.1 coordinate 355,618, forward strand.
AAACAGCGGGAATTTTTTCCACAATACTTGTTTCGTTGAGCAAAATAATCCGATCACAATCACCATGGTCATATATTGTTTTGGGCAATATATTAAAATTTGTAATGGATATCCCATTACCCGGCAATATCTTTTCTGCATGTTTCTCGACAAGTTGTGTAGGAATAGTCAGTGTGACTGTCATCATGGCATCCTTGTCTGTCATGTCAGCACACACAATGGATCTATTTTTGTTTTCCTTGTCCAAGTAGGTGCTATAGGCGACCATTATGTCCCCGACAAACACTTGTCCAGTTCGGCGGCTGCTCAATCCCTCTATTGATAGTACTTTGGGTGTTACAAGTCTAGACCTGGTGACAATTTTTGAACAGGAAAACTAAAGTGAATGGTACTGTGCATTATTTTTTTGTATTCTTTTTTCACTGGCATAAGTCTACAAGTAGACACATAGTTTTGATGAAATATGGAGCCAGAATTTTGCAACCACACCTCTTATTTTGCAGAACCTACGCTATGTTCGGTGTCTCGCTTGTACTTGTTGATACTTCTTGTGAACTGCAAACCATGTATTTCAGATGACATTAGCATATTCACCATGCCATAGATGAATAAATAGCCGAGGATATTGTTTTGGTAAACATACTAGGAACATAATGTATGCATCTTTACCTTTGGCCTTGTTAGTATGTTGATGTCTGGGATGACTGACTGCTCATGGCCATGTCATTCGTCCAACTTTTTCTGATGCAAGCATGTGTATATGAACATCGGAAAGACTAAACAAGCATATGCATTGTATATTGTCCATAATAATTCTTAATGTCACATGCAGGGTGGAAGGAGATGGACTACGAAATAGGGTGTTAAGGGATACTCAGGAAACATGAGGACCCGAGGGTCAAATTGTATGCCTTTGAGTTTTTGACTGGAAAAATGTGTAACAATAAATAGGGCATGATGGTGGGGCACGATGGCCAATCTGTATATCGTGGACCCCCGGAATCTAGGGGAGAAATCATGAACCAGCCAACACGACACCCGCAATCGACAAAGTGGGTAAGTATGGAATAAGGTAGAAGCGTGACAATAAATGTGAACCAAAAGACCACTAAGTAGAGAAATTAGAAAGAAAAAGGGATAATAGAAAATGGAAAAAGTAGAAATGGGGAGGGCACAAAGGCCCATTGTTATCAAGACATCGTTTTCTACTCTAATATTATATGCCCCCACCCACTTTGTATATTTAGTTTACTAGCACAGTTGGTATACCTTTTTAAATATTATACCATAGAACCCTCTGTCGTTTCACAGAACAATTCTTCTTCCTGTATAACCAATCTGTTTCTTCCAAGGTAGCAACGTCGACTATACAATAAACATGAAGGCAAGCTAGTATGGAGACAGACATGTAAAAGAAAGAAAAATAGCTCTATTTAATTCAATGTAACAGCAAACAGAATATGATTCACATGAGAATAAGCAAAAAGATATGTAGTATATACATACATGGGGGGAAAGGATGCAAAGCAGTAGAACAAGCACAACAAATACACAGACAGTAAATGAAATACTAAACACTTGAATATGAAATAACAGTACAAGTAACCAACGTATTGGAATAGCAATGCAGGGAAAATACAACAGACATGAAGGAAGTTAGTATGCAGGAAGACATGTAATGAAGATAAGTTGCTATGTAGGAAGGTATACAACATCTACATACAATAAACTAGGTGAACACATATACAGACAATAAATGAAATTCAAAACAACGCAATATGAAATAACAGTACAAGCATGTACCTTTCTATTTCTGTTGCAGTCAAGACTCCGTCGTTTTCTCCAGCTATTCTATTTGTTTAAATGTGGGAACGCACAAAATACAATGAACATGAATGGAAGTTGGTATGCACCGGAGAACAAGTAATACGTACATATAGTAAATGAGACTGAACAAATAAAATAAAATATAGGCAGAAACATGAACCTTTGTTTTTCTCCATCCATGGTTGTAAATATATAAAAAAATTCCCTACCCAAAATATATTACAAGCCACAAAATATTACCAAATTGCATGGCCATAGCTAAACGATTTTGGTTTTTCATGGCAAAGTATGCAGATATGCTTCCAGTCATGGAAATACATGTTCTTTATCCGCTACATAGACTGATGTGCCCACGATACAATATTTTTCGTTTTCCGTGGCAAACTATCCAGATATGCTTCCAAACATGGAAATATAATTTTGCAGTATCTTTGTTGTACATATCATATCTCAAGTACAAGACAAATTGTATCGTGGTCACACCAGTCTGTGTAGAGGATAAAGAACATGTATTGTGATATGGGCACATTCAACCATACATGGTTTATAAGTGCAGCTTGCACATGTTTTATTTTAACAAAAAAAATAGCGGATATTGCAATTGCACATGTACTTCTTGAACTATTTTCTACGCAACTATTTTCTATCATGTCAACACTGAAGTACCAACAAAATTTCACAGCAGAACAGATCTCGACCTCGCCAGACACGGAAAATAACACAACCGCATGTCCACTCGTGGGTGCAAGGGATGAACACCGTAAAGCGCCCAAAAAATAATAATAATATAAAGAAGAAAAAAAAAAAAGCTCCAACTGTTGGCATAGGACCCCAACCCTGCAAAGCCAAAGTAAATAAAAGAAAACAGCAAGCACCAAACCAGCGAGAAAGCATGAACATGCCCAACTGCAGCCCCGAGGCCCCAAATCGTAAACCTGAGCCAAACAAACACAACCAACAATCGACGAACCAGCGAACAAGTAACAACCACTGGACCAGTAAACAAAATGTGTATCTCCAACGATTATGAAACTACAGCTAAAGCACAGAAGGAACTGAAAACATATGACGAGCATGTCAGTAGAAATAAGCAAACATTCTTACTTGCAAACTGCAAACACTGAACAACAAAGAAGGAATAGAAAATGAAACTATGGCATGGAAACTTACTCTGAAACGATGAAAGGAAGAAGCGTAGGCCGAATTGTGAACCAATCAACAACAACAAGCAGCAACCAACGAACCAACGAAGAAGTCGAATTCTGAACCAAACAACAACAACAAGAAGCAACCAACGAACAAGCGAAGAAGAAGCACTCATAGAACCAGTAAACAATGTATGTATCTTCAACGATGAGTAAATTTCATTCCAAGGCTAGAAGAAGTATGAAACATACAATGGCTATTCAACTGGCGGTGGACAACAATATTGTGCAAATGCACTGCAACATTGTATGGAAAATTTCGAGGAAAAATGCACTCCGAGAAGCTTATTTAGATAAACATTTAAAGTTGTCAGGCTATCTAAGGGCCTCGCGATATGCAAACGTTTAATTTGTCAGCCTGTTTGAGGACCTCGCCCCATGTAAACATTTAAGTTTTCAGGCCTATTCAAGCACCTCAAAAAAAGTGTCAATACATTTCAATACAAATACAAAGGAGTAATAATAATAACAATAATAATAGCACGTCCCCGAGGTGTAGGACAATCAGTGACAGAGTGTGTTGTTAAGCTACTTCGTGTTGAAAAGTCACCAGTTCGAAACCTGCGAGGACAAAAAATCCAACCATGTTAAGGGTTGGTGTGGCTTAGGCCGAGTGAGATCCCCGGGTGACTTCGACATCTTAGATGCCCCTAAGTCGCGGTTTCTCAAGCCAAAGGTTAATCCCGCTGCCAAGAAGGTCCGGACAAATTAACAAACAAAAAAAAACAATAATAATAGCACAAATAAAAAAATAAATCACAATACAAGGTTATAAACTTTCGAATTATCGATCACTATAAACCATTGATATCTAAACATTTCAATATGATTAGTACAAATAAAAAAAGTATCGTACATGATAAAACTTTGGATATGGCAACATAAAATTCATTGGGAATAATGAAGCTAGCAATAAGACCTCAAATCTATCATCCAATCAGATCATAACATATATATTATTTTTTATTGTATAAAAAATAATGCTTTTAGTTCTCTATGTCGAACATTAGAAAGTATGCAAAAATTTGTAGTCAAACGACAAACTAATATAAAGTCAACAAATTATCGATCGCTATAGTTCCTCTACACCTTCGATAGGGACTAATAATGTTAACCTTTCAATTATTACTAAAGGTTTTACCAGTGGCTTAACTAATATGCACAACTAATTTTTTAATAATAACTCAACCATTCATAAACTTTCTTATCAAACAATTACAGTGGAAGTCTTGTCGTTGATAAGTAGATAAGTATGATAGAAGTGGAGATAGAACCTTCCAATCTCTGCAAACTTCTCATTTGAGTGTTTATTGTTGTTGAAGTGTGTATTATGAATTGAATTTTGAGAATATAATATATTTTATGAATATAAATTATGAAAAATGATATTTTAAATTTTTATTTTTATTTTATATAAAAGAGGAGTTTAAATATTTTACTTATTATTTTGTATTAATAATAGATTATAATAAATGTATTTAAATTAGAAAAATAATAAATATATAATTAAAAGAAATTTATAATTATAAATATTATAGATAATTTAAAATAAATGTAAATTTCTCTTAATTATGGATTTTGCCTCTCTTAACTATGGATTGAGCACAATGTAGATGTGGATGTGATTGAGATGTATGGATATATAAGCACTGATTCAAACATTGTTTTCAGCCTACCACTACCTAACCCATGGTTTTTATATCGTTAAGATCTTAATATTATTATCATGATTCTTATATTATTATAATAATAATATAAATGGAAAACAACCACAAAAATATATTTTTATTTTTTTACATGTATTATTGGTAAGTATGTGTTTTATTTTTAATTGATATGGTTATTTTCAAAATGAATCTATAATCATCATTTTTTTAATTATGAATTAATTAAATATTAATTATAATTAATATGAAAAAATTAAATATAATTAAATATGAAAAAACAAATGTGATTATATATATATATATATTCAACTTGAAAAAAAATGCAAATATAATAAAAGATTATAAATATATAAATATGATAAAAAATTATAAAATATATATAAATAAATGGTATCTAATATCTATTGAACATTAAAAAAAAATCAAATATAATTAAACATAAAAAAATATATATATGATACATAAAAAATTTCACATATTACGACTTATCACATTAAATAAAGTTCTTATCCCAATAAGGCAACAGTCATTATAGATCCTTACTTATCACATTAAATAAACTTCCAGATTCCAATAAGACTTTCAAACTACCATCATAACAGACATAAATCTATCTATCTATATATATATATAGATTGTTTGTTAATTTCTCTGTGGGGACTAGCTCCTGTCCCCGGCATGAGCTACACCAACCCTTAACATGGCTGGATTTTTTGTCCCCTTACTAACCCTTAACATGGCTGAATTTTTTGTCCCCTCAAGTTTCGAAATGTGATTTTTAACATCACAAAATGCCTTAACAACACACTCGGTCACCAAATATTTAAAAATATTAATATAAAAAAAATAAACTATAGAAAACAATAAAAATATTTGGTCAACTAACAAATTAATAATTGATAAATGAGTAATAATGTATTTAAATTAAAAAATTATTTTTATTTAAATAATTTATTATCATATCTCTAAAATTGTCTTTCTTAAATTTAAATATAAATAATGTATTTAAATTTAAAAAAATTGTTTTTATTTAAATAATTTATTATCATATGAGAAAAGTATTTAGGATTTTTCCAAACTACCTCGAAAAAATATATTATAATGATTAATTAAATAAAATGTTAATTTTGAGAGTGAATCTTATTTAAAATGAGGAAAGTATTTAGGATTTTTGAATTTTCCAAACTACCTCAAAAAAATATATAAAATGATTAATTAAATAAAATATTAATTTTGAGAGTCAATTTTATTTAAAAGGTTACTTTATCAATATTATTATTCATTTCCAAAGGCTAGGACTATAGCAATGAGTTGGTTCATTGACCAACTATTAATTTGTTAGTTGACTAAAAAAATTTATTGTTTTCCATAGTTTAACATTACAAAGCGAATTACATTATTATTTTCAAATATTTAAATTCATTTATGTCTTTTATTGATGATGATGATGATGATGATGATTAACGTCCACTAAGACCTAATTGATTTATCGGACCTTAAGAGGGTAAGAGATTAGTTGTGATTCTTTATAATTTTGTTTATGTGTTCGAAAGGCATTAAGAGAAGTTTTCCAAGATCACCATACATTTGTTGAGTTAAGAGGTTAAGAAGGTTGGTAGTGTGATCAATATTTTGAAAATGAGATCTAATATGGGTATAGGCTGGATAATCTAAGAGAAATTTGTTTTCATCTTCAACCTTCTTAGTGTCACAAAGGTGACACACTCTTTCATCCCATGGTGTTTTAGGAACTGACCAATGCCCAGTTTCACTATGGAGCTGGAGCGAATTTGTTCTTATCCTAGCAATGCTTATTTTTTTCTTTACACTTGGCAAAACAGATAGATAATTTTGATCTTCTAGATTATGGTTGATTACATCTTTATAATACCTTAATTTTCTTTTT
>ML793133.1:366028-400325 GCA_009831015.1 Picea engelmannii
ATTTAATTATATTTAATTTTTCCATATTAATTATAATTAGTGTTTAACTAATTCATAATTTTAAAAATGATTATTATGGATTTACTTTGAAAATAACCATATCAATTAAAAATGAAACATGGACTTGCCAATAATACATGTAAACAAATAAAAAATATATGTCTAATAATCAATCTTCCATTTATGTCAATCAGTATTATTAGTCCATGGACTATAGCAATAGATAATGCCTTTGACTACATATTAATCTTGTGGTTGACCATAATTTTTTGTGGTTTTCCTTAAGTTTAACTCTATGTTGTTAAATTTGTGTATTTTTTTTAAATATTTAAAACAATTTAAATTTTTTTTCATTGACAAGACCTTAACATAAGATCACTCGCGGTTATTTTAATTACAAAGATTACATACTAAACCTTATTAGATATAATGGTTGACAAACAATCTCAAAAAATGTATATGCCCATTGAATCAAATGGATGAGATCTTAACTCGATATCATTGGTTGTTATGTAAATAAAACATTTATATACCAAAACTCAACTAGCCAACAATAAATCTCATAATTGTATATTGCATCAAATTACCTAGACTAGATGTTAACTTAAGATCGTTTGGTGGTTATTTAACTACAAGTTTACATATCAAAAGAATTATGAGATATTCACATTTAATACAAAGATATGTTAATATTCGCTAAAATTAACTATCTTTTTTTTTGTAAATAAAAGAAAATATATTGTTAATAGTTTTCCACCTATTCCGCCACAGCAGGGAAACCAGAACAGGTGGCTTGCTGAAAAACTTAGAAAACATAATTGAAACTATAAAATATGGCGTGACAAGTGTCATGCTCCAGAAATATGAAGTGGCTAGTATCATGCACCAGAAAATATGTCTAATGCCAGAAAACACCAGAGAATTTAGAAAAACCAAAAATATCTGAAGATGGTTCCTGATATGCAAAAAGAGAGAGAAGCTAGAGGTTTGGAAAACCCGGGCGTCCATCATTGTTGTAGGTGAAGACGAACCTTTGTCCTCAAGTTGGACAACGCATCTTATCTGGTGCACCCGAAAGGGAGTTGAACAGGAGGTCCATGCGTCGGTTAAGAATGGTTTTATTGTGAATTTGGTCCTCCAGGTTTCGTCACATATCGAAGATCAACTGAAGGTGGTCGTCTAAAAAACGGTGTGGATTGAGCAAAGGCTGCTCAATTTTCCCAATTGTACCCTCATGAGTAGTTGTGTCTGCATCAAAATCTTTTGGTGGAATTTCTTCCGTGGCCAGTCCAGGGGTGGTGTTTCGGGATATCCAATATGTGAGTCAACTGGGGGAATTTCTTCCTCAACCACGCAGCCGCCTTGCTCCAAAGGTCGGGCCTGGGGACTGGTGATGATGCAAGACTCTGGCGGAGCTTCCAAAGATTTCATCTCGAGAGGAGGAATTTATTCATCCACAAGGCAGCTTCCAGGATCAAGCATGGTATTGGAGAGGGGTGGAGGGGAGTGCGGAGCACTAAGGGAAGGAAAAGGAATTTCAAGCCAATTATGGCCAATGAAAGGAGAGATAGTGTTCATAAGAGAGGGCTATGAGGGATCAGGGTGATTGTGCCGACCAATGAAGCTATAATATTGTGGCCCTCTTTTGGGTTTACCCCGCTCTCTGGGCATGATGGAAGAATTGTAGCAGAGGACGAGGCATGGAAGCAAATTAGAGTTCTGGTCCAGAGAAGAACAAGCTAGAGGTACATCGTCGGTGAGGTTAAAACTGAAGAGGGTAACCAACAGAGGGATGGAATCCACTAGACAGAGGGGAGAATGCTCACAGCATGAAGGCTTGGAATACTAGAAGAACAAGAGGGCCAACAAAAAATGAAGAATGATAGAGTGCTTGAGGACTCTTACCTTCATAGAGGCTGGTGAAGTGACTGTGAGGTGGTGACGCCAACCCGATGCCTCGTATATGATCTAGTGCTCCAACTTTGGTTCGCGTGGGGAGCCTTTAAATTCCTTATGGTGTAGCAGTGCACTACCATAACTGCAACGCGAGCGCCAATCATTCGAATGGGTTAGATATGGGGTTGGTGGATGGGGGCAATAACTCCCCTTGCTGCAGGTGTGCCATCTTGCTCCAGCTGGCTAACTGTCACCCCATCCGAGGAAGGGTAGTATTGGAGAGCCAACTTCTTACAATGAAGCAGCAGTTGTGAGTCCTGGGATTTCCCTGTGTTGAAGAAGATGGCTCTCAAAGGAGAGGTTACTCCTTCATTAGCTAACTTGTTTGAAACCTTATTATCTTCACGTCGAATGTGAGAGGTGATTAGAGTGAGTGAGGGTCGAAGAAGAGCTTGCAGACTGTTTAAGGGACCCAAGAGATGCCAAATTGGAGTGATTTTTTCTGGATCATTTCCATTAATGATTTTGGTCGCAATATTGATGATTACTTTGGAGTCCCCTTCTATTATAAGGCGAGTGATTCTGATATCGGCAGTCGTTTGGATTCCTCTGAAAAGGCCCCAAAGTTCGGCTGAGTTGTTTGCATCATATCCCTGATGTTTAGCCATGAGGTACTGAATTTGACCAGAGTTGTCTATAATAACCACTCCATATCCTGTCAGACAAGGATTTCCCTTGGAGGCACCATCAAAGTTGACTTTGTAGAATCCCTGGGGGGGGATCCAGGAATGGGAGCTTGACAAGGAAGTTCTTGTGGGAGGTTGCGGGATAGTTGGGTTTAAGGGCAAGGTTAAATTCCAAGTAGCTAGAATGGAGGACTCGAGGGGTTCTAAGAGAAGATCTTCCTGGGTCCAGGAGTGGGCTTCAACAGTTTATTGAACATACTTGAGGATTGTGCACCAAAGGATAGTTGGGGGTGAGGCCTAGGAGTGGAAAATTTGTTTTTTCCTTTCTTTCCACAGTTTCCAAACAATCAAACCTGGAAGGATTTGCCATATTACGTTCAGTATGGGGCTTTTGAAGGGTCCATTTCCCCAATTTCTGATGGTATTTATGATGTTATTTATTTCTCTTATGGTTCTTCTCATATGTTGAGATGCCTGATCCCAAATTAGCCCACTGAAAGGACATTGGTTGAGAATGTGCTCCATGGTTTCTTCCTGCTGCTGATAGAGATGGAAAATTGAGGGTCCTATGAAACCTCTACGCCTAAGATTATTCCGAGTCAAGATTTTATTTTGAACTAAAAGCCAAAGAAAGGTGAAAATTTTCGACCAAAGATTGGATTTCCATATTATGTTCCATAAGTTCTCTTTCGGTTGGTTATGGGAGTTTTCATGTAGATGATATCCCTCTTTGAGTGTGAAAGTTCCATTGGGGGTATACGCCCAATGAAGAATGTATGGATCCTAAATAATGCGGATCTTCCTTTGGTTTACCATTTCTCTCCAAAGTTGTAGATCACAATCTGCTGACACATGTAGGTCCTGTGGGGTTACTTTCCAACTGCTCCAAAGAGAGTGAAGAGAGACATCCAGCCAAAGACTCGCCACTTTGAGTAGATTCAAATATTGGATGTGTTCCTGGTAGGGGCGAAGGTTATCCTTTGATTGCAGTGGGGGGAGTTATTTCCAAGAGTCCATCCAAAATAGATCATTCTGACCATTTTGAATTTCCTAGAAAGTGTGATCTTGGATGAGTGGTTGATTTTTCCAAGCTGCATTTCATATGTTAGAGCCTTGTATCTGATCTTTCATCCAAATGAGTTGAGTTTGAGGAGTGTTCGGAGTGTATTTGTTCTTCCATAGTTTGTCCCATATCTCTACTAGGGTTTTGAGCTAGTGCCACTAGATCTTTTTCCCCATGGTGTTTTTTAGCTTTCCCGGGTCCCAGAGGCCTAAACCCCCCAGGGATTTAGGTTTACACACTTTGTCCCAGCTGACTAGGGCCCATTTTTTGTTGGGATCATGACCATGCCAGAGGAAATTCCTCTGTAGGTTCCTTATACTTTTGATGACATTTTGCGGGGATGCAAGGGCGGAGAACATGTAGGCAGGGATGGCTTGAAGCACAGATTTCAGGAGGATTAGTCTAGCCGGTAGGTTGAGGGATTTGAAGGTCCAGTTGCTTAGGAGATTGGAAATTGAGAGGATAAGGGAATCCCAAGAGATATTTCGGGCTGCAGAGTCCGAAAGGGGGATTCCCAAATAATTGGATGGGAGGGAGCATTTTGGTATGCTTAGCTGTAATATTCCCACTAGAATTTTTTGGTGATTTCGTTGAATTTTGGTTTACACCTTCTTTCAAACAGTTTGTTGGTTTCTAGTTTTAATTGAGTATGCAGTGGAAAATATTGTATTTGATGCCAACAAATGGAGATTATAAACCATACAAGATTTGAACTAACAAATGATAATGACGTTACAACTTATAGCAGCAAATAAGATCCGAAATACATTGTAAACCATGCAATAATCAAATTGGAACCCGGTGTATAAGTTTAGGTTTTCTTTGCTCCTTGAAGAGTCTTCTAAGATATGTTCCAACACAGATAAGACTGGCAGTCTGCTACAACAATGAGTTACAGTGCCCAGAAATACAAATATAGCACTCAACAACACAAATAATCACCCAGCAATGGAAATAACGCCTAGCAACACAAGATTAAGTGTCTAGCAATATAGATATGCGCCCAAAATGCAAAATAAGCCTTTAGATATCTGAATATGCACCCATAAATAATTAACAGCAATGAATAATGTTGTTGCTCAAGGGTTCTTGCGTCCTCAATAGAGAAATCCCCCACACCAAGGTCAAACTCGACTTCTCAGCAGAAATAACTCAGTCACACATCGAATCTGTGCCTTCTTAGAAACAAAGAGTTCACCCAGCAGTGACAGAGGCGCCTAGCAAGGAGGAAAGTCGCCTAGCCAATTCAATCTTTGCAGTTGTGAAGCTCGACCCCCCCTTTTAGCAATGTTCTTTCTATGCAGTGGCTCGATCCTTCCACTTAACACGCGAATATGCCAAATAAAATACGCCCAACAGCAAGGGAGATGTTTCCACTATTCACTTGGCCCCTTTCTCGTTATTTATCTCCATAGCAAATGCACCCAGCAGTGTATTTTCTCCCAGCGAGTATATCAGCACTCCACCATCAATGAAATGAGCCCATACTACAAATGTATGCGCCCAGATCTGAGAATATCGACCCCAAAAGAGGATAACTCGGCCCCTGCACAAAGAAATGGATATTCCAATGTCCAATGATCATCATAGAGCCCAAACTCGCCCTCTTGTAGCTAAAACTCGATTTCAATAGGCAAGGAATTAGACACCATGAAGATAAATCAGCTACAGTGAATCCAATGAAGAATTCTGAAGTGATTCCTTCTTCAAAGTGATTAGGGTGTATCGTTGCAACATTGAAACCAGAGGTAAATGCAAGGGTTTCCAAAAACCCTAGAAAACTATCCAAGAGCTCTCAAAAATATTTTTCGCAAATGAGTGAGTGACAGAATGAGTGGCTCCTCCTCTTTTCCCCTCTTTTATTCCTTCATTGAATTAACTCAGGCTTACTTTACTTTTTAATTTTCTTTTAAAGTCACTTTATGCTTGCACAATTTATAATTTTAAAGTGAGTTTATCTTGCCTAAGACCCATGTCTCCCTTTTTTCCTTTTTCACTTTATAAAGTCATTTCTTAGGGAAAAGTTGAGTTCCCTAGGTAACTTTTCCAACTTAACCTACAGGAACCAATTTAGGCTAGCAGAACCATTCCTTATGCTACCTAGGCCAGCGGGGACATTACAGTCCTCCCCACCTGAGATTGTTTGTCCTCAAGCAACTATAATCTAGGATGTTGCAATATCTGCTCTCCTTCCCAAGTAGCATCCTCGATAGGTAGATTTTTACATTTGATCAGGTACTCTTTGATGCTCATGTTCCTTAATTTTTGCTCTCTGGCCTCCAACACCTCCTTTGGAATTAGAATCAACTGCCCCTCCTCATCCAATGGTGGCAGCTCTGTAGAAATGACAACATGTTGTCCCACTTCCTTCTTGAGGAATGAAACATGAAAGACATTGTGTATCTTACACCCCTCTGGAATATCTAGCTCATAAGCTACTTCCCCGACTTGCCTCGAAATCTTGTAGGGACCGTAGAATTGTGGCTTCAATTTCTCTGACCCTTTCATTTTCAAGGATGATTGCCAAGATATACCAAGGATGATTGTGAAGATATACCAAGGATGATTGCAAATATATACCAAGTCTCCCACCTCGAAACTGTGCTCCACTCTATGCTTGGTGGCGTACATCTTCTGACGATTCTGTGCCATTTGCAGGTTATCTTTGAGAGTTCACAAGATGTCCTGACTCTCCTGAATCCAATCTTTGGCTTTGGGTGCCCAACTGTCCCCAAACGCTTGATCCACAAAGGTGGTGGTGTCATAACCATACAAAGCTTTGAAAGGTGTCATTTTGATCGACATGTGATAAGTAGTGTTATAGCAATGTTCACCCAAGTGTGGCCATTTTATCCATGCCTTTTGTTGCCCCGACACATAATTTCTCAAATACCCCTCAAACCATTTGTTCACAATTTATGTTTTCCAATCAGTCTGAGGGTGATAACCGGTACTAGGCTTTAATTTTGTCCCTACAATTCTGAACAACTCCTGCTTGAAGCCCCCCATGAATCTGTTGTCTCGATCACTGACAATTTTCTTCGGCAGTCCATGCAGCTGAAATACCTCTCTAAAGAATAGCTTTGCTACTTGCACTGCAGAGTATTTGGATGATATGGCGAAGAAATGGGCGAATTTAGTAAGCATGTCAACCACCACGTAGATACAATCTTTCCCCCGAACCAGAGGTAGCCCTGTGATAAAATCCATCGAAATGCTTTCCCATTTTTTCTCAGGAATGGGAAGCGGTTTGAGCAATCCTATTGGGTGGGTATGTTCCAACTTGTTTTGATGACAGATGTGGCACTCCCATACAAACTTCAATACATCCGTCTTGAGACCCTTCCAAGCAAACCTCTCCCTAATTTGTCTATAAATTTCAGGTATCCTAGATGACCTGCCAAAGGAGAAGTATGTGTTGCATGCAGAATTTTGTCTTGCAACTGGGATTATGGTACTAAATAGATCTGGTCCTTATAATATATGATGTCATCAATAACCCTGTACCTGTCATCGGAGACCTGACCATCAAGTATCTCACAAGCAAACCTGTTTTTGGAGTATTCTACCAATAGAAGTGCCTTCCATTCCACTGAAATCTCTATGAGAGAGAGAGAGTAGGTATCCTCGATAGGGCGTTAGCAACCACATTATTTTTGTCTTTTACATACTCAATTTCGAAATCGTAGGCTTGTATTTTACTGATCCATTTTTGTTGGCGCTCGCTTAGCTCATTTTGCTCCATGAAGAACCTCAAGCTATTATGATCGGTCTTTACCTTGAACTTGTTCCCTACCAAGTACTCTCAGAATTTGGTCAAAGCATGCATTATGGCCAACATCTATTTTTCATATATGGAGTAATGTCGCTCATACTCTTGGAGTTTACGGCTCTCAAACGCTATGGGGTGACCGTTTTGCATCAATACAAATCCTATACCAATTCCCGAAGCATCACACTCCAATACAAAGGGCTAAGTGAAATCAGGGAGTGTTAAAACAAGGCATAAGCTCATCACCTGCTTCATTTTCTCGAATGTCTCTTGGGCCTTCTCTATCCAAATGAAAACCCCATTTTTTGTGAGATCGGTCAGTGGCGTTGTCAACTGTGAGAATCCCTTAAGAAATTTCTTGTAGTAAGTGCAAAGACCGAGGAAACTCTTCAGTTCTGTCACATTCCTAGGAGTTGGCCACTCAATGATCGCCTTGATCTTTTCTTGGTGTACATGTACCCCATTCATCCCAATCACGTGTCCCAAGTAGAGCATCTATGTCATACCAAATTCACACTTGAATTCCTTCGCATACAACTGATGACTCTCTATAATACCAAGTACTTCATCCAAATGTCGCAGATGGTCCTCCCATGTTTTGTTGTATATGAGGATGTCATCAAAGAAGACCAATAAGAACTTTTTCAACTGCTTATTGAACACATGATTCATGCACGACTGGAAAGTAGTAGGAGCATTAGTTAGCTCGAATGGCATGACCAAAAACTCATAATGCCCACAGTGGCATCTAAAGGTTGTCTTAGGTATGTCCTGCTCTCGTACCTTGATCTAGTGATACCTTGATCGAAGATCAATCTTCGAGAAGAATTTGGCTCCCCTGAGCTCATCTATAATTCATCGATCCTAGGTATGGGGTACCGATTCTTGATTTTCTTCTTGTTTAGGGCCCTGTAGTCAATTCACATCCGTAGATTATCGTCCTTCTTCTTGACTAAGACAACGGAAGAGGCAAATGGGATGGAACTAGGGCGGATGTGATAATTGCTTGGACCCCCTCCTCTAGCTCTATGATATGCTCAAAACCTCTATTAGGTGGAATGCCATGAGGAATGTCACTAAATACTTTATGATGTTTGCAGAGTAATACCTATAAGTCATCTGGAATCTGCTGCAGACGGTCAGGTGGCTCTCGGTCAGAAATAAAACACTCTACAGCCCACTCTATATCACCATGTCTCATAACTTCCTCCATCTTGTGCAATGACACAATCTTCGGTGGGTAATGGTGAATGGCTCGTAGGACCACTTTCTTTCCATCCGGCCCTGTGAACTCCATCTCCATGGTCCTTTGATTAGTAGTGTATCTCTCAATAGAGTAAATCCATTGAACGCCCAACACTACATTTGTGTCTGGTATGTCCACCATAAAGAAATCATCTGTCATTGAGTAGTTTCCCATGGTTATTGTGAGCTTGGGAATCCACTTGGTGCAATTCATCTGGTGGCCTCCGGGTATGACTACTTTGAACCCATCAAATTCCTCTGTTAGAATTCCTCTGTCAGAATTCCTCTCCTCTCGACCATGTTACTGTCAATGAAGTTATGGGATGCTCCCCCATCGATCAATATGGTCACCTTGTGCCCTTGTAGGACACCTCTGACCCTGAAGGTATGATATCTCGAAAATCCTTACATCGAGGCCATGACTGATCCCTTAGCCCCAGCCTGTGAAGACTCCTCTCCTGATGTTGGATGTCCCTGGTCCTGTGCCTGCTCCACCTCCTCATCCTCATCATTGTCACTGTCATAGTATACCTCAATGTAATGGGCCTTGCCCATTCTATCCTTCCTAGCACATTTGTGCCCTAGTGCCCATGGCTCCTGATAGCTGAAACATAATTTCTTTTTCCTCAATTCTCTCCTGGTCTCTTCATCCAGTTTGGGCTTGTCGACCCAATCTCTCTGAGGTGGTCTGATGTCCTTAGTCCTCAGGGTAAAAGTGTGTTTGGGGGGAAACCAGATTTTAGGTACTGCATCCTGCATATCCCGAGCTATGTTGACTGCATCCTGTAAAAAGGTAGGCTTGTAGGCCTTGACCCATCCTCGTAGAGGCTCCATTATCCCCTCAACAAACAACATCACCAGATGACCCTCTGAAATGTCTAACACCATCACCGTGACCCTTTGAAACTTAGATATATAGGCCTCTGGGCTACCTGTCTGTTTAAGTTGAGCCAGCTCTCTGAAGTGAAGCTTAGGGTCCTTCCTGTCAAATCTCTCGATGAATCTCTGTGTGAAGTCCAGGTAGGAGGTAACCCTGGCATGTCCCAAAGTGACTAACCCATGGTACCACCACTCATGGGCCTCGCCATCCAGGTGCAAGGTGGCCAATTTAATGGCATTTGTCTCTGTCATCTGGTGCAGCTAGAAGTAAGTGTCGAGCTTCTGCACCCATGATCTAGTGGATCATTTAGAGCCCTCGTCAAAGTTGGGAGTAGTGACTTTCCCAATGGTACGTTGCAACTCAAAATTGTGTGTCATGGCCCTCATGGGCCCTCTAAGTCGGTTTCTGCTCTTCATATTGCAGAACTCCACGAAGGACATGGCTAAGTGGGAATCATATCCTAATCTTTGTACTCCTCTAAATATTCCCTATAGAGTTCATCCTTCTCAACCTGCATCAATGGACCCACGACCTCATTCCCCAAAAATTGAGGCACAATGGGTCTGGGGGATTTGGTGTACAAGTGGGGGTGGATATGCATGGTAGTGTGTGAATAGTTGCCTTCTCCATTGTTTGAACCCCCATCACCATCATGGTTCTGCTTCGTTGTGCCCTCACATGAATTCTTCGCAAACTGCCCCATGATGTCCATGATGGCCTTTTGACCCTTGGCCAAGTCATTCAAGATATTGAACAAACTGTTGATTCTGGTATCATCTTCTTCCCCCATATTTCCTTTACCCTTAGGTGTGATATATGGTGTTGCCTCTCCTGTCCCTTCTTCTCTAACCTCTTCTTCTTCTTCCCACCCAGGGGGATCTGGGGTTCTTCCCCTATGTCTCTGATAGGTAATGTTCTACTCGTCTTCTGGTCTCATAAATATGATTACAAATTCCCTTTAGAGCCCACATCTGCAAAGGAACATGCTTTGATACCACTGTAATATTCCCACTAGAATTTTTTGGTGATTTCGTTGAATTTTGGTTTACACCTTCTTTCAAACAATTTGTTGGTTTCTAGTTTTAATTGAGTATGCAGTGGGAAATATTGTATTTTATGCCAACAAATGGAGATTATAAACCATACAATACTTTAACTACTCAATGATAATGACGTTACAACTTATAGTAGAAAATAAGGTCGGAAATACATTGTAAACCATGCAATAATCAAATTGGAACCCGATGTATAAGTTTCGGTTGTCTTTGCTCCTTGAAGAGTCTTCTAAAATATGTTCCAACATAGATAAGACTGTCAGTCTGCTACAACAATGAGTTACAGTGCCCAGAAATACAAATATAGCACCCAGCAAAACAAATAATCACCCAACAATGGAAATAACGCCCAGCAACTCAGCATTAAGTGTCTAGCAATATAGATATGCGCCCAGAATGCAAAATAAGCCTTTAGAGATCTGAATATGCGCCCAAAAATAATTAACATCAATGAATAATGTTGTTTCTCAAGGGTTCTTTCATCCTCAATAGAGAAATCCCCCACACCAAGGTCGAACTCGACTTCTCAATAGAAATAACTCAGTCACACATCGAATATGTGCCTTCTTAGCAATAAAGAGTTCACCCAGTAGTGACAAAGGCACCCAGCAAGGAGGAAAGTCGCCTAGCCAATTCAATCTTTGCAGTTGTGAAGCTCGACCCCCGCTTTTAGCAATGTTCTTTCTATGCAGTGGCTCAATCCTTCCACTTAACACACGAATATGCCAAATAAAATACGCCCAATAGCAAGGGAGATGTTCCCACTGTTCACTTGGCCCCTTTCTCATTATTTATCTCCATAGAATTTGTCTTTGTAAACGAATTTATACCCTATATAAATTTGAGATAATTTTTTCTTGGAAAAAAAATCTCCATAGAAAATGCGTCCAGCAGTGTATTTTCTCCCAGCGAGTATATCAACACTCCACCATCAATGAAATGCGCCCAGACTACAAATGTATGCGCCCATATCTGAGAATATCGACCCCAAAGGAGGATAACTCGGCCCCCACACAAAGAAATGGATATACCAATGTCCAATGATCAGCCTGGAGCCCAAATTTGCCCTCTTGTGGCTAAAAATCGATTTCAATAGGCAAGGAATTAGCCACCATGAAGATAACTCAGCTACAGTGAATCCAATGAATAATTTCAAAGCGATTCCATCTTCAAACTGATTAGGGTGTATCGTTGCAACACCGAAACCAAAGCTAACTACAAGGGTTTCCAAAAACCCTAGAAAACTCTCCAAGAGCTCTCAAAAATCTTTTTCTCAAATGAGTGAGTGACAGAATGAGGGGCGCCTCCTCTTTTCCCCTCTTTTATTCCTTCATTGAATTAACTCCCGCTCACTTTACTTTTTAATTTTCTTTTAAAGTCACTTTACGCTTGCACACTTTATAATTTTTAAGTGACTTTATCTTGCCTAAGACCCATGTCTCCCTTTTTCACTTTATAAAGTCATTTCCTAGGAAAAAGTTGAGTTCCCTAGGTAACTTTTCCGACTTAGCCTATGGGAACCAATTTAGACTAGCGGAACCATTCCTTATGCTACCTAGGCCAGCAGGGACATTATAGAGGCGGGACATATGAAGTTGAATTATTGGGGGAGTGTTGAAGAAGAAGAGCTGAGATTTATCCAAATTGAAGGAGGTGCCAGAGGCCTCACTTAAGTCATTGAGAATGTTCATGAGTTTGTTGGCTTCTTGAGCAGTGGGAGAGTTCAAGAGCATGGTATCATCCACAAATTGGTTTTGGGAAGAAGTCGATTATAACCCATGTATATGGAGGCCTTGGAGAGGGCCATCTAGAATGGAAGTTTTGATGTAACGGCCTAGACCTTCTGCCATGATGACAAAAAGAAAGGGGGAGAGGGGGTCCCCTTGCCAAATGCCTCGGGTAGGTGACAAAGGTTGAGAGGGGACTTCGTTAACAATAATGGAGAAAAAGACAGAGGAGATGAGATTCATTATCCAAGATATCCATTCATTGCCAAAGTCGAAGGCTACTAGGAGAGTCTTCATGTAGTGTTAGCTTAGTTAATCAAAATATTTTGAGAGGTCAAGTTTGAAGAGCATACCTGGGGTGCGAGTAGTCTTGAGCGAGTGGATGACTTCATGAAACAGAATGGCATTGTCCATAGTTTGTCTTTCGTCCACATATCCTGATTGTTCATTGGAGATGATGAAGGGGAGAACATGCTTGAGTCGCAGAGCAATGACCTTGGAGATGATGTTGTAGATTACATTGCAAAGTGTTATTGGCCTGAAATTCTTCGGATTAGTGACTCGTTCCTCCTTGGGAATGAGGGTAATAAATATAGCATTTAGATTAGGGAGGAATTTTCCAAAAGTGCGGGATTCCTCAATTAGATGTCATACATCTTCACATATCATAGGCCAACAGTAGTGAAAGAAATTTGTGGTGAAGTCGTCTGGCCCAGGAGATTTACCCAAGGGCATGTCCTTGATTTCTTGATCCACTTCTGCCTGTGTGATGGGTAGCATTAGGGCTTGATTCTGTTCTGGAGTGATTAGGGTTGGAATATGTTGAGTGATGTGATTAATCGTTGGAGTTCTATCAATGGGGGGCTTTGATAGAAGATCCTTATAGTAATAATTAACCATCTCATTTGTTATTTCATCATGGGTCAGAATGATGTTACCTTGTGCATCTTCAAGTTTTGTAATGTGATTGATGAAGAACCTGTGGATCATGGAACGATGAAAGAACTTGGTGTTATTTTCTCCCTCCTTGATCCATTGCACTCGAGATTTATGTTTCTAGAGAGTTTCCTCCTGCTTGTGTCATTCTTCGAGTTGCTTTTTTAAGCGCTCTTCCTCTTGTTGTTGTAATTATGTGTGACATGTTAGAATTACCTCCCGTTGAATTTCCTCGAGTCTATGCTCTAGTGATTTCTGCTCTTGAAAAATATTGCCAAAGACTTCCTTATTCCACTGACGGAGTTGTTGATTGAAGTTTTTTAACCTTTGTTGGAATCTGTACATCTTGGTGCTCTGTTGAATCTTCGCGTTGGCCCACCAGGTGTGGGATAGCTCATGAAAATCTGGATGAGTTAACCAGAATTTTTCAAACCTGAAGGGTTTGAACTTGGCAGTAGCTATCATGTCTAGCCAGTGATCCAATCCATATTTTGGGAGGATAGTGGATTCCACCATTGGTCCTTCCAACATTAGAGTTTCTGAAATTAGAAACTGATGTAGCCTGCAGGTTATTTTCTGGGGTCTAGAACGTTTATTGGACCAGGTGAAGGATAGGTTTCTTGTTTCGATGTTTACTAGTTTGAGGCGGTCAATAAGGTCCATGAGCTTGATGCTATCCAGGTCGAGATGTTTCTTGCCTCCCCTTTTTTCTTCAAGGGTGAGGATGATGTTAAGATATCCTCCTACTATCCATCGTTTGTGACCTACGAGAGCACCAATATAGGATAAGTTGTTGAGGAAAATATTTTTCTCTTGACTACTCTAAGGACCATAGGCATTGGTGATCACTCCATCTTTGTTAGAACCAATGGATCGATAGTGAGCGATGAGGGTACTCACAGTAGAAAGAGCCTGATCAATAATGATTGTGGCAGGATTCCATGGGATGGAAATACCCCCTACTTCACCTTTCGAGTCAATGTAGACAAAGTTACAATTACGCCAACATCTTTTAAAGAGCTCCTCAGGTGTGTTTTCTGCACACTTGGTTTCTTGTAGCAGGAGAATATCTGGATCCTCAAATTTGATGATTACAAAGAATCCTTTGTTTGGATCTCCGATTCAGGCCCCTAATATTCTAGTTGATGATCTTCATCATAAAGAGTTGTGTGGGTGGGAAAAGAAACTCTCGATGAGACGTTGGATCTGACCCGAGTTGATCATATAGTTTTATGCTTCCTTTATCAGTGGTTGAGCCAATTTGCATCCTAATCTTCTACTTTCTTTGGGATTCCTTCTGGGATATCGGTCTAGGTATGGATTGACTCCCATCCGAGAGGTGGCTCCAACAATGGAATCTAGGAAAACCTTGTGGACCTTCCTGAGTTGCTCTACTGGTATGGTCTTCAAGTCATGTTTATTGAGGGCCTCCTCTAACTTGTCTATATCTATGTCTACTAGTTCTTGCTCATCCATTTGCATAGTAGTATCTTCTTCATCTTATAAGTTCTTAGTTGGGTTTGGATGGACCTGGGGGTCAAGATTTATGATTTTTTCAAGACCTCGATTCGGGTTTTGTTTCTCTTTACCTTTATTGTTTTGACGGTCCACTGGCTTATGAGGATTCTCAACATCTTCTTCTTCTGGAAGATTGTTGAGGGCATCAAAGGAGTTATTGTTGAAGTTCCTACTCCCACTGGTCTGGTTAGGATTTTTCTGAGTTTGTTTCTTATGGTTCAGGGCTTGAGTGAAGCCATCATTTTTCTTATCTTCAGCAACTGGTTTTATTGGAGCGTTGAGAGGGAAGTCCCTAAAGAGGTGCCCATGTTCGTGAAACTTTCTGCAATGAAAAGGGATGTGTTCATAGTCAATGGTTTGGATCCATTCTTCATCCTGGTATTCCAAGGTAACTGAGCCCGGTAGGGATTTGGATATATTCATGTAAACACAGATGCGAGCATAAGATGTGTATCTCCTTTTCTTGGTGGCCTCTAAGGATTTAACATGCTTGCCTAGCGTATTTCCAATACCCATTAGGATTTCTTCAAGCTATAACTCCTGAGGTAAGGAGTAGATATGGATCCATACCGAAGCAAAGGAAAAATCCTCCTTCTCTGGGCATAAGTGGTCGGTCCATAAATGTAGGTACAGTCCCACGGAGTTGTAGAAGTAAGGACCATTTTCAAAGATCTGATCTTTGTCCTCCAGGTTGTAAAATATGATCGTGAAGAACCCCTTTGAGCTTAGTTGAAGCTCATAGTCCCCTTTTGGATTCCACCAGTTTTTTCTCCATTGAACGAGGCCTTTTTCTAAGGGACAAATCCTTAAAAAAAATTTGATTAGGGCATTGTCCTTCATAAATTGGGTATGCTCTCCAACCCTAATAGATTTTATCACATACTTTAGTGCTACTGGTTCTTGGGGGATGCATTTTCTTGGCACCCAGATACGAGAAGATTTTGGATGCGATGGCTCTGCATCCATGCCGGTTCCTTTTTCTCGGTCTTTCTCATCTTGTAAAAATTGGTCACGAAGGTGCGGAGGGTGTTCAAAAGGCGGTCGCCTAGCACGAGAACCATCCTTTTCATTTGTTGTTACATTCTGGTAAGAGGGGGATTTCACCCCTCCCTCT
Source organism: Picea engelmannii (assembly GCA_009831015.1). Classification (NCBI taxonomy): domain Eukaryota; kingdom Viridiplantae; phylum Streptophyta; class Pinopsida; order Pinales; family Pinaceae; genus Picea; species Picea engelmannii. The sequence continues at coordinate 381,921 of ML793133.1, forward strand.
GAGTTCATTCTCTTGTGTCAGGGGTTGCGACAAAAGTGGCTATGGTGACCTTGATCAGAAGGAGTCTTAAGGTGTCAGAGCTTATGCATGTGCGGTGCATCAAACCCTAGTTTCTCCAAACCCTGATTTCATTTTCATTCCCTCAAGCTCCCATGCGAAAAAATCCCGCTAAAATTAACTATCACTAAAATTAACCTCTACAATTTACTTATCAATATCAATAAGAAATTATAAGTCAATGGAAAACCAAATCTTAACATTATATATTCCCTCTAGATTTCCATAGTTTAACTATTATTTTAAATATAATTTCACACAACAAATCCTTTGGTAAAATTTATTGATATTTCAAAAACCAGTACAATTAATGTTGGTATTTTTTAATGTTTTTCCCACCGTATTTGTAGACCCAATGAATCGTGGTATATTTCATAGCTTCTCAACTTATTGAAAACACTCACCGAAACTTAAGGTGAATATATCATGCATGTTAATGTTAGTTACCCATGAGAATATGGATGTGTATTAAGTATAGAATTATATATCAATTCAAGCCCATACGACTAAGGACGGATTTTGTTTCCAGACAATGTGTAGTTATATTAAAGGCATCTGGCTCATTGCTATTGCAAATGATGTCTGAATTTATTTCAATTTGATTTTTTTCCACAGAAAAAAATTGTAATTTCATTAAGTAGGTACAAAATTACATTCGTGGGTATATACTGACTATAATGAAATAACCAAGTATATAGTAACTAGTAAGGGAAACACATAGAGAACCAAATTACATTTAACAAGTGCCTGAAGCACTTCCCCAGTCATGGGTAAAAGGAGCAGAATTAAAAGAGGCCTGAGAGGGCCCAGATCTAGCTAATAAGCCGCTAAACAAAGTTACAAACATGTAAAAAATGGTCTGGGAAAACCCTGCATCTACAGGAAAATAGTTCAAAAGATGCACACCCAAAAATGGACCTCAAAGTGCGGGAACATTGCACACCCAATAGTGGACCTAAAATCTCTGACCCAACCTCCATAAAGAAACATAAAACCCAACAATCGTTACTTAATGCACCAAATCCCAAGTCCAAAGACCCAACACCTGGCCATCAAACCACCAAGAGAGAGCCACCAAGGAAACCCCAAATAGGATCAAGACGAAGATGAAGAAGCGAAGCCGAACAGATCCACGACACCAGATCCATTGCAGTCAGGACCAAAACTCTGAGCAAGAGAAACCATATCCGCCCACAGGGGCGAAATTACCAACGAAAATGAAGCTACCATCAGCCAAAACCAAGAAGAGGCATAGAAAAATGCATCTACCGAAAGAGGAACCAGGCGATAGCGGTAAGTGAGACAGCTAAGGAAGAAACCCTAACTGCCCCAAATCCAACGAAAGGATCTCCATAAACGGAATATCTTCAGATTTTTTTGAAAAAAACGGTTGTTGGAGCAACAATGCTTCCCCCGAACCACACGCAACAGCTCAATCAAGGCTGCCTCCATGACCATGTGCTCCATCACCGAGTTATGAGCAGACATCGACAAAAATTTTGGTGCAAAGCGGCGGCTAGGGTAAAACCCTAGTCGCGCTCCCCTTCTCCACTCAGCTCCACAAATTTTCCCTCCAAAATAAGTTGACGATTATGTTAATGTCTTATTTCAATTTGATTACTCAAATACAATGTCAAATTTTTTAATAATTTATTATTATATTATATTCCATTATATATAAATTGATTAATCAAATACAATGTCAAATTCTTTAATATTGAAACATATTAAGGTTGTCAACCTTATTTAAAATGGAATACAATGTCAAATTCTTTTATATTGAAACATATTAAGGTTGTCAACCTTATTTAAAAGGGATTTATCATGTTGGGTTAAATGAGTATTTTTTTAATGTTTTGAATTTACAAAATCTTTTTTTGGTTAAAGACCAAAAGATGCAATTTAAAAATGTCATTACAATTTCAAAATAGACGGGTAGTTTTTTAATTACATTGATAATTAATTTTTTATATATTTAGAGAATGAGAATTAATTTTTTATATATTTAGAGAATAATAATTATTATTTTTTAATTAAGGTTTAGAAAATTAGTGACTTATAAATGTCATTACAATGGGTAGTTTTTTAATCACATTCTTATATATTTAGAGAATGATAATTAATTTTGTATATATTTAGAGAATAATAAATAATTTTTTAAAATTAAGGTTTAGAAAATTAGTGACTGTGATTTTATTTTTATTTGTAATTTTTCTTTTAAGAAAAGAGTTACAATTTATTAATGTTGGGAGAGCATTTTATACAAATTTGGAAAGTAATTTTTTTTTAGAAAACTAAATAAATTGTATCAAATATTAATGAGGAAAATTGTCCTTAATCATGCATTTTTTCCCTTTATTTTTTATCACCTCAATCCACCTCACTAGAGAAGGTTACACAAGGATTATATGTAATTGAGAATTTGGATTTCTAGAATTCCCATGAAGTTTCAACTCCTTAGCAGAATTAAAGCTTTTAGATTCATGAAATCTCTTGATTCCTCTTGGCGTGGCTTCATTTGCAACTTCCACCCTTGAGGGGAAATTCTGGTATTCGTGTCTTCTTCTCCAGTATTTGAGGGAATAAATGATTCCTCAATCTGTGGTTTTGAGCAAGAATTGTTATCCTTCTATGAAATTTGTGTTTGTTGATTTTCTGCATTCTAATCACCTTCATCATCCGAGAATAGTTTCTCTCAAGATTCCCAACTTTATAGTCTTCGTCATTTTCTCCTTTTAGGATGAGCTCGCGCTTGGGGGCTCTCACTTAGGGACAAGAATATTAAAGATGCCATATTTATGGGTAGATATGACACTAAAAAGTTGTATTCTCATAATCCAAAACCCGAGCCCATCTAAAATTCTCCCATTGTGGTATCATTTTGTCGATGTCAATATCAACAAATATTTGAGGATATGTGAAAAAACCCAACTTAATCCACCTAAGATTTGATCCAGGTGGATATTGCTGGCCACCCACCTATTCCAACTAGCTCATATTAACAGTTTTTAGTTCAGCTCATTTCTCTGTAATGATGACATTTCTTTGTAATTGTTGGTTATGCACTTCCAGGGTTGTCCTAAAGCCCTACACAACATCTAGGTGGGTATCCGTGGCCGCCCACCTATTCCAACTGGCTTATTTTGGAAGTTTTTCTATCAGTACATTCTTTTGTACTTCCAGGGTCGTTTTGGGGCCCTAAACAATGATTTGTTGGCTTTCCATAGGCAAACTGAAGACGAATTCAGACTTTGGTGGCATAATGTGTAGCTCTCAAAAAGGCCTTTCAAACAAGCTATCACACGCCTAAAATGGAGGTCATATGCAAAAGTTACAACCCCGAGAAGTTGAGGTACCAACTTACCCATCGGGGCCCACATAACTTTTGGCGTTTCATCTCCTAGGGTTAGTTTTTTTTATTTTAGGGTTTTGGAATTCATGAGTAATGATAGAAAGGCCTTTAGAGCCTCATTGTAATAATTCTTCTCAGACGGATGCGCGTAGCAGCCATATCTCTTCCCAAAGATAGATACCACCATTCGAGCAAGTTGTTTCAGTTCTGCAATTTTACAGTTTCAGTCTATTTTATTTATTCAATAGAAGTTATTGTTCACTAGATATATGTTGTTGTTCTTTGTATCTCTGTGTTATGGTATTCAAATTTTTATTCATTTCATTCTGCTCATAAATCCGGATCAGTGGTATCATAGCGGTATGCTCTTCATTTTTTTTCTTTGTGCATGTCCTCAACAAGATCTGGGTACAAGAAGTTGGGACTCGAACTAGTCAAGCCTTTGAAAGATCAATCGCGTCGAACTCGACCACAACCCACGGGGGATGAGAAGAAAGATGATGGAGCAGGATATCATTTTAAAATGTTGCTCAAGGAAGCCCTTGCACAACAAAGGAATGAGATGATGGACAAATTTACACAGATCCTTCGACAATTGCCCACAGGAGATGCATCTTCATGAAGCGGTCATGCAACCCCCTTCAGGATACAAGTAAATTTTTATATTCCATTATTTGAAGGACTAATAGATGCAGATGTTGTAGATAAATGGTTGAATTTGCTCAAAGGGTATTTTTCGGTCCACAATTTTTTTGATAGGGAAACGATTAATTTTGCACTCCTCAAGGTCATCCCCCATGTTAAGGACTGGTGGGATATGTACTATGAGCAAAGGGCCACAGAGGAATATGCAATATTTCCAGCTGCCCCCACCTGGGATTCCTTTAGGGATGCCATTAAAGAATAGTACTACCTTATTGGAAGCTACGAGGACCAACGCACAAGATGGACCACGCTGCGTCAAGAAAGGGACCAGACAATACCATATTTCACCAATATTTTCCATACTCTGGGCACCAAATTGGGTATCAAAGACTCTGAACGACATCTAGTGCTCAAATACCACAGATTTCTGCACAGATACATTCAAACAGAAATGGAGTTTATGGACATCACATCATTAGGTGCGGCTTATAGATATGTTGCCAAGATCGAGCAAAAATTTAAGAAAAAGAGGCGAGAGTTTGGATCTGCAAATTCCTCACAGTCAAAGTAGGGAAAAGGCGGTCCCAACCCACAAAACAAGGGACAGATAAAATATGGTCGCTCTCAGGACAACCATTCCAAGCCGCAACCCAAGAATAGTAATGAGAATTCGAAGAAGGACGCAGGAAAGTGGTGTGAATACCATAAAAGCCCTTAGCACAACACTGAAGAATGTCGCTCCAAGTAGTCACTGGTGGCCGAGTTGAAAGATTTTGAGTCAGAGGCAGATTCTGACTCCAAATCAAATCCATAATGGGAAGTAGATCATCGATGTCGAACTCAATGATACTGTCGCTACCACCAAAGTCCATCCAAGCGAACCAGAAGAACCAAAGGAAAGGGAATGCCTCTTTCACTCACATATGTGGGTAAAGGGGACTCTACTGCATTTCATTATCGATAGCGGCAGTCATAAGAAATTTATCTCAGCGGAGGTCATCAAGCGACTGGACCTACTGATAACATCACACTCGCAGCCCCACACCATCGACTGGCTTCGCCAAAGATGAGATCTCCGCGTCAACCAACAATGTTGTCTGCCCTATAGCATCAATCCCTTCAAAGACGAGGTATTGTGTGATATTTCTCCCCTTGAAGTTTGTGATGTTCTTTAAGGCCAACCATATTTGTGGAAGCGACATGTTTTGTACGAGTCTAGACCCCACAGTGTTATTATTACTTTGGGTAGACAATTGTACAGGATACCATAGGTAGTCCCGCCTACCATTATTTCTTTAATCTATGTTAATCAATGCAGTAAGGTCATTTCACAGATCGAAAAGTTCATCTTCTTTGTGATCTATGCTCGGAGTAAGCAGAAGGTCGTCGCCACATCCGTGACCTCTACACAGAGCCTCTCTTTGCAACAAAAGCAAGTGGAAGAGAATAGATACATCTTCTCCTCACCCACCGGGGTACTGAAACATTGCCAAGTCAAGCATCCAATTGATCTAACCCCCAGTGCACCGCTGCCTAATGGACCAATATATCATTGCTCAATGATGGAAAATGACGAAATCAAGCACCATATCTAAGATTTGCTTCAAAATGGGCACATCCAACCCAACTCCTCTCCTTAAGGAAGCCTTATTATGCTGGTGCAAAAGAAAGACGGGACCTGGAGACTCTGCATTGGTGACATAGCATTAAACAAAATCACAGTCAGGAACCGGTACCCAATTCCCTAAATTGATGACCTTCTTGACCAACTCAAGGAGGAAAAGTTCTTCAACAAGATTGACCTAAATTAAGGCTACCACCAGGTTCCCATTGAACCAATTGATGTATGGAAGACAACTTTCAAATCTAAAGAAGGTCTCTTCGAATGACTGGTCATGCCCTTTGGCTTAACAAATGCACCAACAACTTTCATGAGATTGATGGATGATGTATTGAGACCCTTCACCAACTCTTTTGTGGTGGTGTATCTAAATGAAATCCTCATCTTCAGCAGAACTTGGGAGGAGCACATGCAGCATATTCAACAGGTTTTGGTGATCCAAAATGGATCCAGGAAGGCCTAAAAATCAAAGTTCTCAGAATCGGATGAAACCAACACCATTGCATCTGGCTCGTCGCGTTGATTCCAGCCATATAATTTTTTTCACAAATGGGCGTCGTATGCGAAAGATATCATGTTTTGGCCAATTTCCCAAACAGGCAAAACGTCAAACTAGTCAAAGTCAATAGGTCGTACTGCTGACGTCAGCAGTACGATAGGTGACGTCAGCATAATGTCATGATGATGTCATCATGCTGATGTGGCATCACTAGGAGGTGACCCATGTCACTCGATTTTGGCGTTTTCGGGTTGAGTTGGACCAGTACAGAATTGACATGTGGCAGTGTACAGATGTGACATGTGGCAGTCCATACATGACGTGGCCTAATGACAGGATGACATGTGGCAGTACGGACGACAGGTGGCTTTACAGAAGCTGACGTGACAGGGTGACTAGGATGTATGAAAGTTGACGTGGTAGGGTGACTGGGCTATTCAAAATTTGACATGGCAAAGTGACTGGGTTGTACAGATGGTGACATGGCAACTGACTGGATAGGTGACTGGGTTGTACAGTGGTGACATGGCAGCTGACTGTGCATGTTGAATGTGCATTGATTGTATGATGATTGTATGGTACAGATGAATCATGAGGCGACATGTGGCCCAATTAGAGGGTACTATGTGGCACTCCATATTTTTCCAATGTTGGCTAAGGCAAAAGTTTTTTGCGCGCCACGGGGGCAAACTCCTGACCTCCCGGGCCCCAACGGATTAACCTCCCCGGGCTAATCGTATGGGCGAGTTTGTTGCTTGTTATGCCAAATGGTATAATTTATATTTAAATTGCACATGGCGAGGTGTTTGGGGATAGGCCTTGGTCCACGGGGGGCTATCCTGCGACTAGGGGATAAGCCAATAGGAGGGCACATGGGAGTATAAGGATCAGGCCATATGGCCATTCCAACGACCAAGGGCCAGGGATCAAGGGGATCAACCAAAGTGCACCCAACCCATGGACATATGGTGCCTTCCATATGGCTAGGCGGGAATAGGGAGTTGGGCCCAGTGTTTTACCAAATATGGGTTTTTTGACCATATAATAAAGATTTGTATGTTGATTTAACCTGTTTTTAATGGATTTTGCCCATTATTGGGGGATCTAGAGCCCAATTTGAGGATCTTGGGAGGAAGTTGGGAGGTTGATACCAACTCCACATTTATATGAACCAGGGGTTCTTAGTAGCATTAGGGGGGGTTCAGAACAAGAGAAATTTTGAGGAATTTGAAAGCCAAAGCCATTTTTATGCAGGGAAGCCATTGAGGAGGGGAACTTTGTAGGCCAATTCTGGGAGCTACGCTCAACCATTTTCAGTGTCCTTAGTTTTGTTAGATTCTTGAGGTCAATATGAACACATCCAGACCATTTTGTAATCCTTCTAACACTTTTATGATGTACTTTTGAAGCATTGAAGAGAAATAAGAAAGCCTCACCCACTGAGACAAAGTCCCGGAGACATAGGCAATCTTGTTGAACTCCGTTAACAACTTTGTTGTTATGGTTTGCTTCTCTTTGTGCTTACATTCTGATATGCATTTTTTATTATGGCTTCTATAATATATCATTAATTTCTTCTTCTTTCATCAATTCCTAATTGGTAAATGAACCCATGCTTAAAAATTAACCAAGTCTTTAAAATATCATTTTCGGATCAAGTGGTATCAGAGCAGGTTGACAGTTGGCTTTTGAGTTTGCATGATTACCATGGAAAAGTTGAGTCATGGTGAAGACGAGCTTGTAGAAGGGGATCCTGAGATTGGATCGAGAAATAGGAATTCTCAAAGTGAGGAGATGGCATCGGAAGAAGGCATGTCTTAGAATGAGATCCAGTTGCAAAAGAATTTATTCACCATGTATGAGATGGTAAAGGTCTTATATGAGGATTACTTGGAACGGAAGAGGCCTTTCCAAGGGGAATCTTCTAAAGAAGACAAAAGTGAAGTAGGAGAGGATCCTCCTAAACCTCCTCCTTCACCTCCTTCTTCTCCATCAGCTTCTTCTTCTTCAAGTACAAGTTCCAAATCCACCACAAGAAAACATTCCCATAAACATAAACACGATATGCCTTTACTTAAGCTTGATGTGAAATTTGAATTACCCATGTATGATGGTGAAGTCAATGTTGAGAGGCTTTATAACTAGGTCATACATATGGAATTTTATTGTAGTGTTCAACAAATCAAAGATGAGGCAACTCAAATCAAGTTGGCATCGCTTCGTCTTGCAGGCACAACACTCATCTGGTGGCAGAGTAAGTTGCAAAATGATATGCAACAAGTTGGTAATGCATTTCCATCATGGAAAGATTTTTTTTTTTGCACTTAGAAAGAAATTTAATCCTTTGGTTTATAAAGAGAAGGCTTTAATTGAATGGCAAAGTCTTAAAGTAAGAAAGGGAAAAACAGTGCAAGAATACACAGATGAATTTCATAAGATGGCATTAATGTTGAACATTCCATTACATACCCAAGAAACTCTTATGAAGTATATAGGAGGTTTACGTGCACATATTTGTAACACTGTATTTATGTTTGGACCTACTAATATTGATGAGGTTTATGTTCAAGCAACGTACATTGAAGTAGGGAAAACAAGAGTTGGTGTATCAGGGGAATCGTCTTCAAGGAAAGAGGACAAAAGAAAGGGGAATGGAAAGAAATCAAATTCAGCGAAAAGAAAGGAAGAGAAGCTCTCTTGCAAGCATTGCAAGAAAGAAGAGCATGATGATGACCATTGCTGGAAATTTCACCCCTAGAAGAGACCGAAGTGGTTCAAAGAAAGGAAAGGGAGGCAAATAGTTGCAACAACAACACGACCAACAAACTTGGGATATGATTCAAGTGATGAGACTAAGATCACAGTAGTTGGTTTGACAGGTAAAATTGGTGATGGATATGATTCTATATGAAAGTTGTTTCACATAAGGGTGATAATGAAACATACCAAGATCGATACATTGATAGATAGTGGATCTCAATCTAACTTGATTTCAAAGGAAGTGGTTAAACAATTAGGATTAAACACTAAGATGCATCATAAAACTTACTCATTTAAATGGATAAGCAACAATCATAAATTGCACATAAAAAAGCAATGCACTTTAAAGTTTGCAATTTCATCAAAGTTTGTGGATGAGGTAACGTGTGATGTGGTGCCACTCAATGAATGTGGAATGGTCTTAGTCAGACCTTATTTGTATGATCACAAAGCAATCTTCTACATGGAATAGAACCAATATCACTTAACTAAAGAAGACAATGAATATGTTGTACATGCTCATCACTTAAAAGCAAATCAATCTCTTCAAACAATGGAACAATTAAGGAAGGCAGCTTATGCAAGCAACACACCTATAATTGTGCCAAGTAAAGCAATTGATCTTAAGCATAAACATGAGATGGTTGTAGAATGGAAGTTCAATCATACTTTGCTTCAATATAAGCTTATGTCGTGCAAGTACTTCAAACATATTAGATCATTTGCAGTCATATTTCTGATGTTATCGTTGCTAATGTTTTTAATATGGATGGTAGTGGCTTCAATAAGATGTGAAAGAGTACAAGTGGCTTCAATGTTTTCATGGTTGTTTTGCAATTGATCTTGATGATATAGGTGCACAGGGCAGAGTTCAAAGACAAATAACAAGTGGGGTGGCCTATCCCGCACTTGATGAATGGTTTATACCCTTTTGGAGGACCAAAAGGTCTTAGTGGGGAGGCATGATCCAAAATGGATCCAGGAAGGCCTAAAAATCAAAGTTATTGGAATCAGACAAAACCAACGCCATTGCATCCGTCTCATTGCGATGATTCCGGCCATATAATTTTTTTCGCAAATGGACGTCGTATGCGAAAGATATTGCATTCTAACCGATTTCCCAAACATGCAAAAAGTCAAACTGGTCAAAGTCAACAGACCATACTGTTGACGTCAGCAGTACGATAGGTGGCATCAGCATGATGTCATGATGACATCATCATGTTGGCGTGGCATCACTAGGAGGTGACATGTGTCACTCAATTTTGGCATTTTCGGGTTGAGTTGGACCAGTACGAAATTGACAGTGGCAGTGTACAAACGTGACACATGGTAGTCTATACATGAAGTGGCCCAATGACATGCTGACACGTGGCAGTACAGATGACAGGTGGTTGTACAGAAGCTGACGTGACAAGGTGATTAGGTTGTACGGAAGCTGACGTGGCAAGGTGACTGGCTTGTACGGAAGCTGATGTGGCAGGGTGACTAAGCTATACGGATGCTGACGTGGCAGCTGACTGAACAAGTGACTAGGTTGTATGGTGGTGATGTGGCAGTTGACTATACGATGATTGTATGGTACATACGAATCACGGGGTGACATGTGGCCCAATCAGAGGGTGCCACGGGGCACCCCAGATTTTGCCAATGTTGGCTAAGGAAAAAGTTTGTTACGCTCCATGGGGGTCGAACTCCTAACCTCCCGGGCGCCAACGAACTAACCTCCTCGGGCTAACTGTATGGGTAATTATTTTGCTTGCTATGAAAAATGGCATAATTTATATTTAAATTGCACATGGCGAGGTGTTTGAGGATAGGCCCCGGTCGGTGGGAGGTTAGCCCACTAGACCAAGGACTAAGCCAGTAGGAGGGCACGTGGGAGTATAAGGATCAGGCCATATGGCCATGCCAATGACCAAGGGCCGAGAATCAAGGGGCTCAACCAGAGTGTGCCCAGCCCATGGGCATATGGTGCCTCCCATATGGCTAGGAGCCCGAGAATAGGGGGTTGCGCCCAGTGTTTTACCAAATATGGGTTTTTTGACCATATAATAAAGATTTTTAAGTTGATTTAACCTATTTTTAATGGGTTTTGCCCATTATTGGGGGATTTGGAGCCCGATTTAAGGCCAGATCTTGGGAGGAAGTTGGGAGGTTGATACCAAATCCACATCTATATGAACCAAGGGTTCTTAGCAGCATTAGGGAGGTTCATAATAGGATAAATGATGAGGAATTTGAAAGCCAGAGTCATTTTTATGCAAGGAAGCCATTGAGGAGGGGAACTTTGCGGGCCAATTCTGGGAGCTATGCTCAATTGTTTTCAGTGTCATCAGTTGTGTTGCATTCTTGAGTTCGAGAAGAACACAAAAAAACTATTTTGTAATCCTTTTGACACTTTTCTATTGTACTTTTGAATCATTGAAGAGAAATAAGAAAGCTTCACCCACTAAGACAAAGGCCCAGAGACGTAGGCAATCTTGTCGGACTTCGTTAACAACTTTGTTTATATGGTTTGCTAGTCTTTGTGCTTACATTCTAATCTGCATTTCTTATTATGGATTCTATAATATATCATTAATTTCTTCTTTTTTCATCAATTCCTAATTGGTAAATGAACTCATGCTTAAAACTTAACCAAGTCTTTAAAAGATCATTTTTGGATCATTTGGGCACTCTGCAACAGTAGATGCTATATGCCAACTTGGAAAAATGCTCCTTTGGCATGAATAGGGTCCAATACTTGGGCTACATTGTTGATCAGCATGGGGTACTTGTGGATCCAGCTAAGATCCAAGTCATTTGTGATTGGCCAGCCCCGACCACACTACCCCAACTTCTACCAAAGGTTCACGTTGGGATTCTCCCATATTGCATGCGCACTCAGCCATGTAACCAAGGGTGGTGGAAAGGAAAAGTTTGCATGGGCACAGGAACAACAACAAGCATTTGATGATCTGAAGCATCGCTTATGCTCAAATCCAGTACTCTTGTTACCCGATCTGCAACAACCATTTGAGATTGAGACTGATGCCTCCGACTATGTCGTAGGCATAGTTCTCACTCAACACGATCATCCAGTAGCATACCATAGTGAGACACTCCTAGATATTGTCTGAAAATACCCCACCTATGACAAAGAAATGTATTCCATTGTGCAAGCTTGCCACCAATGGAAACATTAAGTTCTAGGAAAGGAGACAATCATCCACATTGATCACAAGCCTCTACAATTCATATAGACACAAGGAAAGTTGCAAAACGATCACCATCAAAAGTGGTCCACATACCTACAATAGTTCCATCTCAACATCAAGTATAAAACATGGAGCACAAATTGTGTCGTTGATTTCCTCAGTCGCCCTCTCATTGTTGCACTCACCACAATGCTCCATTCCTATGGGCATGAGGCATCTAAGTGGCCCCAACTTGATCAACGTGACCTTGACTTCGCCACCACCTATTAGCTCTTGGGTACAGGCGTGAATGTCACTGATTTTCACATCCAGGATGGACTATTATGCCATCTGGGCCACCTTTGTGTTCCCACAAGTGTTGTAAGTGGGAAATCCCCCTACGGACTAGCATTAAGGGTTCTATAATGCATGCAGAAAATGAGCTAAAGTCTCCTACTTCTTACCAACACCCCAATCATAAACCCCATTATTCATATGAAAATACAAGGTTAAAAAGATCAAGTTATTGTACCTTAGTTTCTGTGTTTGATGTCAATCCTTTAACATTTGGTCACTCCTTGACTGCAAATCTCCTCCTAACACTAACCTGCATCCATAAAAAGAAAAACAAATAACTCCACATGCATATGATCTATGAACTAATGTGTTAGAGATTCTATCAAAATATAATCAAATTTAAACATTGAAAACCTCATATGTCGGGATGGGAAAAGTACTTATTTTTATTAATCTCACAAGAGTAACTTACAATAGTGAGATCGGCCACTGATCCTCAAATCTAGTCCTAGGCTCCTCTTCAACTGTGCTTCAACTATTTTTTTATATGCTTCTCTTCACACACTAGTTGCAAAAGGTTGGGACAAAGGGAATGTGAAATCGGGTAGAGTTTCTTTACAATTATTTTCCTCCCTCCAAATGGGACCCCTACCCCTTCTTTTATAGGCTAGAAAGGGCTAGGTATTTGGTCGAGTGACTGGCTATGGGGTCAAATGGTTTAGGTAACTTACCCAAAACTGTGAGTTCCGTCTGCAACTTTCCATTTTTCGTGCTTTTGTAGGTATATGCGGGATGTAGTGGGTCAGCTAGCATATACACGCATGCAGTAGTGGAGCAGGGCACATGTGCCTTCAAAAAGGTGTTTTTAAGAAGAGTTGTTTTGTAATGTCTTGGAAAAAGATATAAAATGAGATGGCCTGATGCCAGGTAAGAATATCTGGTGCAAATTAGGGTTATAACAGATGCCCCCTAATGTGTGAGGTCAGAAGAGCATCTGATGGCCAAAATACATTATCAGTCTTCACCAACGTATGAAACAAGTGAGCCCAGGGACCACAGTTTGGGAGGTGCCATATGCAAAATAACAATTGTCTCACCGAGGCAGGCATACCCATGCTCGGAATGAAATCAAATCATGGTTTCCAATCAAATACACTACATATCCATGTCATATAACTATATAAAGTGTAGCCGCGAGCAATACATAGCAGATCTACATCTTGAAATAAAAAAGATATACATGTATAGTATCCATCTTCAAGAAGTGAATAAGGCCTGATGGCTAGAGATGAGGCCTTCAGAGCTCGAGAAACAGCTTCAAAATCTTCACAAATCGGGTAGGAGTGTAATATGAGTGTACGAATTCACTACCCAGAGGTCTTCGACAGCTTGTCAGGAACAGACTAGAGGATTTTGATGGTCAGGCTAAGGGATTCATGGATTTCGAACAAAGAATTGATTGGGCTTTCGGGATGGTCGGGCATGAGGGTAAGAGACAATCTGCAGAGGGGCCAACTCAATCTTGGTAATAACTTCCCTTGGACAATAGCACGAAAAAAGATGAGACTCAGGCAGCATGGTATTTGACATAAGTCTACGATGCAAGAGGCAACGCAAACTCTCCATATGTTTGGAAGAATAACCAAACGGAGGAGGACACAGCTCTGTGTAGTGAGAAACAGCTTCCTAAGGTCATATTAAATCCCAGGGCTTGACGAACAAATGAAAGGATATGATTTTTCCAAGGGCAACTCATTGTGCTGCCAACAAAAAGAAAATACTTTTCCCTTCCTCTTTTTGGGGTATATTTGATTTTTTTTTGTCTTTTTCAATAATTTTGGAAATCTTGAAAAAGAATAAAAGAATGCTACGTTACAAAGGAGGATCGAGTGTCGCAGACATACTAGTTCCAAGTGCAAGGAACACATGGATGCTAAGAGCAAAGGGATATGTGTAGGAAAAGGACACTCAGGAAAAATCCTCCATGGGCCAAGGTGTTAAGACGCAGAGGCAAAGTGCTACAGGGCTTGCGTATAAGGCATGCTTCAGATTGTTTAGTTGGGAGCAACATGGAGCCAGCATTAGGCTAAAGACGCAAGTATGCAAATGTGATTAATAAGACACAATGGTAACATCCTTCGATGTGATTTTAATGAGCCCAGAGAAGAAAAGCTCGGGGGTTTTTCATATTTAGAGAGTTTGAAAAAACGTAAAAGGAGACTCCGCTGGGGTACCTTTTTCGAAGGTAGTCTAGTCGGTTAGAAAAAGGGGTAAATTAGCACCGAAAAGACATCTATTCAAAACCATTTTAACGAGTGTGATAAAGACAAGATCACTTGGAATTTTTTTCATATTTAAGGAGTCTGAAAAAAGCTTAACTATGGACTCTGTCGGGAATGTTCTTATGGATCATTTTAACGAGTGTGAAGGAATAAGGTCACTTGGTGATCTTTTCAATTTTAGGGAGTCTGAAAAGAGCTTAACTATGGACTCCGTGGGGGTTCCTTTTTCGTAAATTTAGTCCCTCAGGCCCGAAAAAGGGTTAAAATCATACCTGATAATACTCTTCTAGGGAACCAAAGCTCCTAGAGTATACCTTTGTTCGTGCAGTTGACCATTCGGACCGAAAAAGGGGTAACCTACCGCCGGACAGACGTGCCTTCAAATTTCAGTTTAGCGAGCATGAAGGTCAACAAGATCGCTCGACAATCTTTTCATTTTTAGAGGGTCTCAAAAGGGCTTAAAAGAATACCCGTTGTGTTTTACAACTCATGTATGAAAACAGTTCAGGTAGAGCCCACCGCTAGGCTCAGACCAAGAGTCTCTTCGACAGTCAACTTGGCAAGTCTCCCAAAAGGGAAGAACACACAAACCACGGTGTAATTCCTCCCACGGCATAGAAATCGTAGTCATGGCTTCAAGGATAGCCTCATCTGAAGGCAACTTAAAATCCGAGAAATCACGCAAACAAGGGTCGACAGTCCCAAAGGGTGAAGTAAACTGACCATATTCCATATGACGATGGAGGCTCGGGTCAGTACTAGCAGAGTCTATCAATGAATAATCACAAGCATGAGGGCTTGAGCATCTACTAACAACGAGATAAGACTCAGAATGAGACTCAAGATCACTTGGACCAAGTGGTGGAAGCAAGGGCTCCCATGCTCCCATTGGATAAACCAAAGCATCAATTGTTGAGACCAAGTCTCAAGAAGGCAAACATGATTGCACAGGTTCATGCTCAGAAGCAATTGAACACCGAGGATAAGACGCCACATAATTAACCTGTGGTGGGGTAGAGTCTACATGAACACTAGGAACATGTAGAGGGGTAGTCTGAAATAATGCCAAATTAGGATGGTGATTATCAGATGTCAGTTGGTCGATAGTGACAATGCTTCCATTGTGAGGGAAATGCATCACCCAGAAGAGCGTAAACACCACAACGTTCATAGCATATACATAATCACACCCGAGAAGCATATTAAAATCTAACAGGCCTTGCACTACTATAAAATCAACAAGGAAAGTCTTCCCACCTAACGAGATAGGCAACTGAGGAAGAACTCCCAAATATTCACTAGGACGTCTATCAAAAGCCAACAATTCATGCGAAGCAAACACAAGCTCGGGAGATCCCAAGACTTTCCAAACCAAGGAGGATAAAATACTTGCAGAGGATTCTTCATCCACAATACATCGATAAATGTTTGTTGAATTAACTTCAACCCTTATTTGAAAGGGTGTAGAAGCAGGAAGATGAGGCTCAACAAGGTCATTCCAATCAAAGGAAACCATCCTAGGGCTTGGAGGGGGTGTACTCGGAATGATTGAAATGCCCCCTTGTTTTGAAAGTATTGAACTAGAAATGCTAAAAACATAGTCGGTAGACACATCACTCTCTAAGAGAAGAGTGGGATCAGCCGAAGACTGCATCGACATGACCGCTTTCTCAACCAATGGTTGAATAGGATGAGATACTACATGGTCCAAAGGCACCTCAGCCCCTAAAAGAGGAGTGGGATCAACTGATGACTACATCAGCATGACCACTTTCTCAACCAATGGTTGAATAGGTTGAGACACTACATGGTTTAAAGGCACCTCACCCCCCAAAAAAGGAGTGGGATCAGCCGATGACTGCATCAACATGACCACTTTCTCAACCAATGGTTGAATAGGCTGAGAGGTTACGTGGTCTAAAGACAACTCACCCCCCAAAAGAGGAGTGGGATCAGCCGATGACTGCATCGGCATGACCACTTTCTCAACCAATGGCTGAATAGGCTGAGAGGAAACCTCAGAAGACTCAGAATCAGAAGAACTTGCAGATAGGGACCACAATCTTTGTACCTTTGGAATGCCTGGGCACATATGAGTAAGGTGATCTCCCTTGCAAAGCTTACAAGGTAACTTAGGCTTATGTCCTATCCATATAGGTTTCTCAATAGAATCAATGCCCCCAACATGACTAGTAGTGGATGGTTTCACATCTCCAACATGACTTGCAGAGGTTGGTGATGGGTCAATAACATGACTTGCAGAGGCTACAGACCTATTGCCAATATGACTAGAAGGGACTGGACCTTTTCCCCCAGCATGACCGGAAGGGGTTGGGTGAGTGTCCCCAGCGTGACTTGCAGAGGTTGGGTGTTGGTCTTCAACATGACTTGCGGAGGTTAAGGACCTATCTCCAACATGACTCGTAGAGGTTGGTGATTTATGCTTCCTATTCTTCCTCTTTCTACTTCGTTTAGGCTTCCGGTTACTAGTAATTGTACTTTCACCGTGGGTCGGAGAAGGAGGAGGAGAAGACTTTGTTGACGAAGGAACATCAACATGGTGCCCATGACATAAGGTGTTCAACTGATAAGCGTCAAGAGCATTTGGGACATTTGGAATGGTACCCAACCAAACCGGTAGTCCCACATTCAATCCATGAATGTACAAAGTGGCCATCAAAGGGACACCAACGTTTCCCAAGAAAGGAAAAGCACAAGAATCCCCTTGTGAAGGGGTTCCTTGGTTGGTATCGTTGGGAAATTTAGCCATGAATATATTATGCATAGGTTCTCCCCTTGCGGGATCGTTCAAGTCCGTAAAAGTCTAACACACTGACTTTGGCAAACCAATGTTATCAAAACAACGCCTATAAAGAGGCGGCTCCACGTTCTTAAGCGGAAGACCGAAAAGTCATCGCGACCGACAGAGTGGGCAGTCTACCACCCTAGGTTAGAGACCCAAAGAAATAACTGACTAACTCACTATGGAAAACGAGGGAGCACAGAGCACACACTAAAAAAATTCCTAAAGGAAAATCAAGAAAACGAATAACTAGTAGGAAGAACAGTTACACCAGCCAACACTAGAGCAGCTTACCAGTGCAAGTGAAACTCGAATACGGAAGCACCCTCGGAGTATACTCTGCAAAGCGTGGCCCGATGTCTGCCCTAGGTACTGCGGTATACCCCTGTGGTCACCTGTGTAAGTCCCTAAAATAAAGGCAACTAGGTTGCCAGCTCGTGAACAATCACCAGGCGGGTACAGTTGATAGTCAGGTGGAGCGCAATGAGCAGGGTATCAAGCCCGAAACCTATCAAGGGTATCGAAAGAAAGTGTTCTGGAAGACGACTGAGGACCTCAAATGGATTTGAGACCCACGAAGCTCCATGGCAAATGTGATCAATGGAATCCCAAGACAAGTCCTCTATATGCATTCCCCACTACGCTTGGTCCGACTTTGGAGGGGTTATCTCCGCTACCTTTCCGCATGCAACCTCGTGTTTAGCCCCTGTGTTAGAGGGGGGTCCCGGATAATTTCCACATTACTGGACTTCTACACTCCCTAGCATAGACTCCAATGTTTGATTTAACGGCCTTGAAGAGTTTCCTCTCCAACCTAATTCAAGGCCCTAACCCTAAACTAGTTGATGGACCCTACAAACATAAAAGTCTAGTTATTTTTAATTAGCGTTATTTTTAAGGCTTGATTTAC
>ML793133.1:413161-450742 GCA_009831015.1 Picea engelmannii
GATGGGGGAAAGCAAGGAAAGAATGGCAAGGTCTGAAAAGCGATAGGACGGGATTCAAAAAAGGGTTACGGGGATACTCAGGAGAGGCGAGTGTTCCATGGTCAAATTTTATGTATCGAAATTTTTGACTGCAAAACGTGTAAAACAGAAGAGATCATGATGGGGCAGTTCAGTGGTCGGTTTGTATATTTGCGGAATTTCCTCAAAGTGGCTAAGTATGGAATAGGAAAATGGTCGGGCGGACTCGTTCTCGAAAGCGATGATTGAATTTTTCATGAAGGGACCAACCCGACGACGCGCAAATGACATTCCATGATGTTTGAAATTAGCGCTTTCTAATTTCATGCCTAGAAATAAGATCTTATATATAATTGCTAATTGCTAATTACAAAGGGGCGCGGGCACATGAAACAATGACTAGGAACTGAATATTTCTTCAACCTTCCAAACCGACGATATGCCAAAGAAATTTGAAGAAATAGTAAAGAATGGAAAGTGGACACACGGGCTTCAAAATGGGCTGACAATAGTTCCACATAAGACGTGAGGAATCGATGGTTAAATTGTATTTCTCGGAATTTTTTAGTGAAAAATGTATACCATGAAAGAACGCATGATAGGTGGAGCATAATATGGAAGAGGGTATGATCTGACTCCAGTTGTAAATTTGTATATCGCGGAAGTGACGGTACTGTTCGCAGACCATGGAACAACAGAAGTCCAATCTAGAGCCTGCCTACCGGGAATTCACGGCCGGAGAAGTGTCTTTGTCTATCAATTTGTCTATCGTGAAACTCTGAGGCATTTTATTAGCCAAAGAGCCTGCAAGTCCGACTGTCAATTTGTATAGTGCGGAACTGTGGGTGTTGTTTGTAGGGCATGGAACTATAGAGGAAATGCTTTTCCCTTTAATATAGCATATGTGGTGCAAATGTGGTATGGCTCATTTTAGCACTTTTCCATCTGTAAACAAAGGAAATCTTGAGCCCGCCAGCCCTGGAGCCCATGTGTCAATTTGTATGTCGCGGAGGTCTGAATGTTGTTTGGAGGTCATGGAAAAGTAGAAGTGCAATGTTGATCCAGTTAGCGCGCAAGTCCGCTTATAAATTTGTATATGGCGGAACTCTGGGTGCTACTTGTACAACACAAAACAATAGAGGGCCAATTTAAAGAAATGGGAAGCGCTCGTTGGAAACGCATGAATCCGCCAAGCCACGTAGCAAGGCATTTTTGGAAAAAATGATTAAGTAACCAGGAATAGAAACTACAGGGAATAAAAGAGTGGGAAAATAGAAAGGTGGAGGGAAGTTTTCGTAAGTGCGAATTGGTTTCAAAGAAGCCCCATTGTTGCAAAACCATCATTTTCTACTAATTGTTAGCAAATGCATTGTCGAAGATTAGATTTTATTGCAACCTGTGCATGTAAGTATGTTCTTGATACATTCTTCCATGACTGTAACATATTAACTTAACTATTAAACTTCATTTTCTACTAATTGCCAGCAAATGCTTTGTTGAAGATTAGATTTTATTGGAACGTGTGGTTGTAAGTGTGTTCTTGACACATTCTTCTATGACTGTAACATATTAACTTAAGTATTAAACTTCTTTCATTATGGGTTGTTAGCATTAAAACTTAATAATTGCATGTCTAGAAACAAGAATGACGATTTTGCTGCAAGATTGTACATTGGTATTGCTATGCTCTATCTGCATTACAAATAGAATTGAACGTTGGTTTGGAACTGTGTGTAATCCATTTTTTGTTTGCATAAAAGGATGGTGGATTGACACAGTACATTCTCATATAATTTTTACATGTTCCATCTTAGAAAAAATAACCTAAGTAAATACAATATCTAAGAACTACGACAACATTGAACCATGCCAATGAGAACAGGCGTTAAATCCAGAAAAGAAGCAGCAACAAAGACTCCAAGGCAAATTTTTTTAATAGCAAATCCATTTAAAAAAATAAGAAAAAACTGAGTATTGTACATCTATCCTTAGAAATTGGACCCAGTTCTTCGTGCCAAAACATTGAATGTATCTGCCACAAACATAGGCACGGGATCCACAGTATGCAATGTCTTTGCAGTTTTCTCCTCAATGAATCATCCTGTGGTGAAATTGATAGTTTTCATAAGCTTCCCGTGAGGAAGAAGACGAAAAATGTTGCAGGGCAAATGGAATAGTCCTTAACTGAAACCGCCTTTGCATAGTCGAAAAAAAATCAGGGACACAAGTTGCACGTGCAATTTCAGAGGCCCAAATTAGTCCATTCTGGTTGCAAGGAGATGACTAGTAGAAAAATGCCTTGCAGCAATGAGAGTTCTGGACCTGATTCCCGAAGATATTAATTGTATATCCAGAGAACAGGATAGTTGTCCCACAAGTGAATAATGTTTTTACTTGAAATATATCTCTGAGAGCATCAACATATCATTTATTTACAGTGAAACTCTTCCGCCCAAAACAGACTAATTTGGAATTCTGGAATTCCTACTTTCGCGCTGTAAAGTGGCTATTGTGTTCAATGTCGGTTTCTTTTTTGAAACTCCTTTTGGTTTTGTCAGGACCTCCATCACTAAGCCATGAAGTTCCGCCCATTATGGTTGATTTCAATTTGGGCACAGGAGTGGGAAGAGTCTTTGCATTGCCATCATCCATTGTCGTATCATCGACCATCAGATCATCTTCTTCCAGCTCGGAATCCATGACATCAACCTCTGCGCCAGCCATGAATGCAACTGGGCAGGTTCTCTAAGCAGGTAGGGTTGCCTTGGAATTATTTGGCTTGAAATATATCTCTCGGTGTACCAAGGGACCATCTCCTTTTTTTCTCCTGGGCGAAGGGAGATGAGCAGTAAGAATATGCCTTGGAATAGTGGAACCTCTGGCCATTATGCCCAAATGTGTTTATTGTATATGGACATAACTGCTGCCACAAGCTAACGACAATTTCCATTTTCTCGAGATGATGTTTGAAATGAAAATCGGGGAGGGAAAATATAACCCTCCTTAAATTATGGTTTAATGCGTATCAACGGAATATATCCTCGAGCCTTTCGCTGATCAATGACAATCTCCAGGGTTCATGCGGAATGAGTTGTCACCATTACAACTCACTAATTGCATAATTAGAAAAAAGTGTGAAGGTCGCGGTGACGACGAAGAGAGATTAAGAATTAGAAATTTCCTAAAGGCGCCAACCCGCCAGCGCACAAAAGAATATTGCATCATGTTTGAAATAAATACTTGGAAAGGATAACATACTTCTACTCAAATCTTAGTTTAATTCGTAGTAATGACAAATCTTCTTCGGATTTCCGGACATTAATGACAATCTTAATAGTTTATGTAGGATGAACTACTAGCATTAAAGCTTAATTACTGCATATCTAGAAACAAGTATGAAGGCAGCGCTGATGGCGAATTGCGATGAAGCATTGTACATTTCGTGCACCTGCCAACTCGTGAAATCGATTCCAAGAAATACCTAAGTATGGAAAGCGGTCGGGCGGGTTACAAAAGAAAAAGGGTAGAAGATATACCCAGGAGACGTGAAGGGCCGATGGTCATATTGCATCTCAGTGACATATATCGGTCGTCAATTTGTATGTCACGGAATTTCGGCTGTTGTTTGTGCGTAGGGGAACAACGGAAGTGCAATGGCGAGAGGGCAATTTGTATATTGTTGAACTTCGGGTTCTGTATATAAAAGCATGAGACATTGGGAAAAAGGACCAAGTAAATAGAAAGCAAAAGCATACGAGATGAAGGAGGGTTTGTATGCTAATTTGTAAATTGCAGAAGTCCGAGTGCTAGTTACACGCGGTGGAACAATGGAAACGCAATGTTAAACCCACCTATGCAGGAACCCGCGATTCAAAAAGTGAAAGTAGAGAGAAAAGAGAAACTATAAATTTTCTGAAAAATGAGTAATACACACTAAATATGTACTATAAAGTATGAACATGAGATGTTATAGAGCATGTATGGATCCTGCATTCCATACTTGGCAACTTTTTGGATCGCGGGTTCTTGGACTTGCGAGCTCTAAATTGGGCATCCATTGTTCTGTGGTCTACAAATAGCATCCAGAATTCTGCGATATACAAATTGGCCAACAGACCTGCGGGCTAGCTCGGTCAACATTGCACTCCTTTTGTTTCGTGTCATACAAATAGTACTCGGAGTTTCGTGATATACAAATTGACAGACGGACTCCAGGGTTGGCGGCCTCGAGAGTGCCATTGTTTATGGATGTTAATCCCTATTAAGTATTTAACATTATCTAAAAACATTATTTTGAATACTAAATTATTAATATTAAATATTGATATTGTACAATTTAATTAGACAAGGAGGTTTGTACAATATGAGAAGGGGAAGTCGTCGATCGGTCGGGCTGGTGATATAAAAGTAAGTGAAATCTGAATACGTGAATCCGCCAACTTCCTTACCAAGAAATTTTCCGAAAAAAACGAGTAATACATAAAATCTACTTTTAGAAAGTATGGACATGAGATTTTATAGAGCATGTACTGTTCCCGCATTCCACTCTTAAGCTAATCTTTGGATCGCAGGTTCTCGGGCTGGCGGGCTCAAAACTAGGCCTCTATTGTTCTGTGACCTACAAATAGCACCCAAGAGTTCCACGATATACAAATTGACAAACGGACTTGCCGCCTGGCTCGCTCAACATTGCATTTCTATTGTTCTGTGTCGTTCAAACAACACTCAGAGTTCCGCCATATACAAATTCACAGATGGACTCCAGGGTTGACAGGCTCAACCTTGCGATTGTTTACGGATGTTGATCCCTATCAACTATCTAACACTACCTAAAAATATTATTTTCAATACTAAAGTATTAATATTAAATATTCATATTGTACAATTTAATTACATAAAATTATAAAAGGATGTGAAATATCTTATTTCAAAGAAAAACCCGCGTATTCGGAAACTTGCGTTCCAAAAATTTTGTATAATATGGAACAAGCAAGAGGTTGGTCAGGCTGCTAATATAAAAATGGGTGGAAATATGAACATGTGTATCCTTCAAGTTCTGCACCTAGAAAATTTCGCAAGAAACGAGTTATACATACCAAATATGCACTTTTATAAAGTATGGGCATGAGATTTTATAGAGCATGTACGCAACCCTCATTCAATACTTAGCCACTTTTTGGATCGCGGGTTCTCGGGCTGGCAGGCTCAAAATTGGGCCTTTGTTGTTCCGTGCCCTACAAATAGCACCCAAAGTTATGCGATATACAAATTGACAAGCGGACTTGCGGACTATTTGAATTTTAAGGGTCTCGTGCCGATGTATTAACACAATTGGACTTGGGCCAATTTATATTAGTTTCTTACAATATCAAACGGAGAAGTGGTCGATCGGACTAGTGATATAAAAGTAATTGAAATTTGAAGTCGTGAATCCCCCAACTTCCGCAGCTAGAAGTTTTCTGAAAAACAAGTAATACATACTAAGTATGTACTCTTATAAGGTATGGACATGAGGTTTTTATAGAGCTTGCACGGATCCTGCATTCCATATTTGGTCACTTTTTCGATCACGGGTTCTCGGTCTGGCGGGCTCAAAACTGAGCCTTTATTGGTCCGTATCCTACACATAGCACCCAGAGTCCCGCGATGTAAAAATTGATAGGCGAACTTGCGGACTAGCTCGCTCAACATTGCAGTTCTATTGTTCCGTGTCTTATAAACAACATTCAGAGGAAACGAGTAATACATACTAAAGATGTACTTCTAAAAACTATGGACATGAGATTTTATAGAGCATATACGGATCCCTCATTCCATACTTAGCCACTATTTGGATCACGGGTTCTCGGCCCGGAGGGTTCAAAATTGGGCCTATGTTGTTCTGTGTCTTACAAATAGCACCCACATTTCTGCGATATACAAATTGACAAGAGGACTTGCGAGCTATTTGAATTTTAAGGCCCTCGTGTTGATGTCATAGCACATTTGGACTTGGGCCAGTTGATATTCATTTATTACAATATCAAACGGGGAAGCAGTCGGTTGGGCTGGTGATATAAAAGTAAGTGAAATATGAAGTCGTGAATCTGCCAACTTCCACACCTAAAATTTTTCCGAAAAACGAGTAATACATACTAAGTATGTACTCTTATAAAGTATGGACATGAAATTTTTATAGATCATGTACGGATCCCGCATTCCATACTTGGCCACTTTTTGGATCGCGGGTTCTTGGGCTAGGGGGCTGAAAATTGGGCCTCTATTTTTTTGCGCCCTACAAATAGCACCCACAATTCCACGATATACAAATTGACAAGCGGACCTACGGGCTGGTTGGCTCAACATTGCACTTCTATTCTTCTGTGTCCTCCAAACAACACTCAGAGTTTCGCGATATACAAATTTACAGATGGACCCCAGGGCTGGTGGGTTCAATATTGTCATTCTTCACAGATGGTAATCCCTATCAACTATCTAACATGATCTAAAAACATTATTTTCAACACTAAATTATTAATATTAAATATTGATATTGCAACATTTAATTAGACAAGAAAGTTCGTAAAATTTGGTCGGGCTAGTGATATAAAAGTAAGTGGAAATCTGAACACCTGCATCCGCCAACTTCCGCACCTACAAATTTTCCGAAAAATGAGCAATACATATTAAACATGTACTTTTATAAAGTATGCACATGATATTTTATAGAGCATGCACAGATCCTTCATTCCATACTTAGCAACTTTTTGGATCGTGGTTTCTCGGCCTGGCGGGCTCAAAATTGAGCCTCTATTGTTCCATGTCCTACAAATAGCACCCAGACTTCCACGATATACAAATTGACAGGCGGACTTGCGAGCTCTCCGGCTCAACATTGCACTTCTATTGTCCCGTGTCCTCCAAACAACACTCCGAGTTTTGCTACATACAAATTGATAGAAGGAATCCAAGACTGGCGGGCTCAACATTGCGATTGTTTACGGATGGTCATCCTATCTAACATTATCTAAACACATTATTTTCAAATACTAAATTATCAATATTAAATATTGATATTGTACAATTGAATTACATAAAATTATCAAAGGATGTTAAATCACTTATTTAAAAAAAAAGGAAGGAAACAAAAGAAAGTTTTTTAAAATTCTATCACCGCAAGCATAACAAGGACCAAATTGAATTTTAAGGGCCTCTTGTTGATATGATAGCACAATTTCACTTCACACAATATATATTCGTTGATTTCAAATTATTCCGGGAGATTAATTTTACCAAGTTCATGGATTAAACAAAAATGCTAAAACAACGACCAATTTGAATTTTAAGGGCTTCTTGTTGATATGATAGCACAATTGCACTTCGCACAGTATATATTGGTTGATTTCAAAATATTCCAGGAGATTAATTTTACCAAGTTCATCGATCAAGGAAAACTGCCAAAACAAGCCACATACTACATTTGCGTCACAACGCCATAGAAATTATTAGGCGGATTTGTGGGCTAGCTGGCTAAAAAATTTAATTCTACTGTTTCATGTCCTCCAAACAACAGTTAGAGTTTCACAATATACAAATTGATAGACGAAGCACACAACTAAGAACCAACTAAACTTCAAACAGGCCACAAGCAAGTTCCCACAAGGTTCCATAGAGCAAGACACATCCACCTTTGCACCAAACAATTTGATATACAAAGAAAAGACGTCGCTGCATTCATTTTCTTTTGCATCTGGTATATGTTCCCAGTAGAAAATAACCGGGGCCATGGGATATATGGGGTTTGCTGCCATGCTTCCCATTTTTTAGACCGAACAATGTTATGCGCGTGCAATCCCAACTAGCCAAGTCTGATGAACATTCATCTGGATGTTGAAGAAATATTATAGAGACACATGAGGTATTTTCGTTTCATGACAAAGTTTGATATAAAAAAAAATTCCCTTCTTCAGTCGATATGCAAAATTGCATTGTCCTCATTTAAGGTGAATTTGTTGTGTATCCTAAGGTCTCGCAGCATGTAGACACTTTTTGCCTTTTTCTGTAGATACATTTAATACGACAACTCTGCCAACTTAGGAAGCACATTTTATAACAGAGGCTGCCTAACCGTACAATGCATGGTTGTTTTGTCCACGGTTCGGATGACAACATTGACGCAATGTCCATATATATATGGACATTTTTCACTGCATCGCAGACAATCAATCGTATCATCACTTATCAAAGCGAAGGCAGAAGAAGGAGAGTTGCATTTTGCACATACAGGTTCAAAGGGGGTCGAGTACACATTGGCTGCAACTAAAACACCTTCAACCTGTCAACGTGAGCATAGGAATTAATACATTGAACAATATAATACACAACTGCACCCCCCCCCCTCCCCCGCCTTAAAAAAATAAAAATAAAATAAAACAGGGTGCAAAAATTTGTTCAAGTCTATTTCTATAAGAAAACTGAGGATGATTTTATGGATGTATACACACAAAATTTGTAGAGCTAGCTATTTTCTTTAGATCCTCTACTATATTTGCTCACAAATCTGTTACAAACGTTGCCTGGGTTGTCCGAAAGATCCTTTCTCTAACATCCCTTTTCTTTGTTATATTTTTGAAGAGCATAAGTGGAATCTTCCCTTTATGCAATTGCTACTCCATTGACGAAAACAAATTTGAATACATATCGAACAATTGTAGCTGCAACATGGAACAATGCAATATTTGAGTAACTTACCCGAGATACATGCACATGCGAAAATAAAGGACAAAACTGAATATGAAAAGCAGTACCATTGCCTTATCGTTGTCCGACTCTACATCCTTTATATGGAGAATGTGTTGCGAGCCAAGTTTTCTCGCCAGTGTCACAGCTACACCAATCCTTTCGATTGGGTAAATGTTAGTGCTCTGTGCAAGCTAGTTGATAGTCGAGTCCGAGACGAAACGATATTCTGAACAAACAACGAAAAGTTTTTCCACAATACTTGTTTCGTTGAGCGAAACAATTCGATCACAATCACCATGGTCATATATTGTTTTGGGAAATATATTAAAATTTGTAATGGATATCCCATTACCCGGCAATATCTTTTATGCATGTTTCTGGACAAGTTGTGGAGGAATAGTCAGTGTCATTTTCATAATGGCCTCCTTGTCTATCATGTCAGCACACAAAATGGATCTACTTTTGTTTTCCTTGTCCAAATAGGTGCTATAAACGACCATTATGTCCCCGACGAACACTTATCCAGTTCAACAGTTGTTCAAGTCCTCTATTGATATTACTTTGGATGTTACAACTCTAGACCTGGTGACATTTTTTGAACAGGAAAACTAAAGTGAATGGTACTGTGCATTTTTTTTTTTTGTATTCTTCTTTCACTGGCATAAATATACAAGTACACGCATAGCTTCAATGAACTATGGAGCCAGAGTTTTGCAACCACACCTCTTAGTCTCCAGAACATGCGGCACATTCGACGTCTCACTTGTACTTGTTGACACTTCTTGTGAATTGCAAACCATGTATTGCAGATGACATCAACATATTCACCATGCCATAGATGAATATAGAGCTGAGGATATTTGTTTGGTAAACATAGTAAGAGCAGAGCATATGCATCTTTACCTTTGGCCTTATCGGTCTGCTGATGTCTAGGATGATTGCTTGCTCATGCCCATGTCACTAGTCCAACTTTTTATGATGCAAGCAAGTGCAGATGAACATCAGGACTAAACAAGCATTTTCATTGTATAATGTCCATCAGAAGGACTAAATAACCATAAAATTGTATGCATTTGATTTTTTTAACTGGAAACATGTTTAATAGTAAACAGGGCGTGAGGGCAGGGCACCACAGCCAATCTGTATATTGCAGACCGCCAGGGAAGAAATCTTGAACCTGCCAGCCTAGCACCCACAATCGACAAAGTGGGTAACTATGGAATAAGGTAGAAGCATGACCATAGATGTGAAACCGTTAGTCCTCCAATCGGCGCACCAAGGCATTTTCGGCAAGAACACTAAGCAGATGAATTAGAAAACAAAAGGGATAATAGAAAATGGAAAAAGTAGAAATAGGGAAGGCAGAAAGGCCCATTGCTGTGAAGCCATCGTTTTCAAGCCTAATATTATATGCCCCCGCCTGGTTTGTATATTCAATTTACTAGCACGGTTGGGATACCTTTTAGAAGATTGTATCACAAAACCTCTGTTGTTGCACATAACAATTCATCTTCATGTCCAAGCAACCTGTTTTTTCCAAGGCAACAACGTCGAATATGCAATGGACATGAAGGCAAGTTAGTATGAAGACAAACATCTAAAAGAAAGAGAAACAAGTCTATTTACCCGCCAAAGAGTCCATCGTCCTCTCCATCCATTTTGTTTGTTTAAATGTAGCAATGCAGCGAAAACACAACGGACTTGAAGTAGGTTAGTATGCAGGAAGGCATGTATTGAAGATAACTTATAATGAAGACAGACATGTAAAATAAAGATAAACAGGGTTATTTACCCGTGAAAGAGCCCATCGTCATCTCTAGCCACTATGTTTGTTTAAATGTAGCAATGTAGCGAAAACACAACAGACATGAAGCAGGTTAGTATGCAAGAAGGCATGTAATGAACATAAGTTACCATGTAGGAAGGCACGCAACATGTACATATAATAAACTAAGTGAACACATATACAGACAATAATTGAAATACAAAACAACACATTATGAAATAACAGTACAAGCATGCACCTTTCTATATCCTCTTAAACCGATGCAGTCAAGACTCTGTTGTTTTCTCCAGCTATTCTGTTTGTTTGAATGCGGGAATGCACAAAATACAACGAACATGAATGGAAGCTGGTATGCACCGGAGAACAAGCAATATGTAGATAGAGTAAAAGAGACTCAACGAACAGTCTAGAAGATAGGCAGAAACATGAACCTTTGTGCTTCTCCATCCATAGTTGTAAACGTGTAATTTTTTTTGCCCTGCCCAAAATATAATACAAGCCACAAAATATTACGAAATTGCATGGTTGTAGCTAAACGATTTCTGGTTTTCCGTCGAAAATTATCCAGATATGTTTCCACTCATGGAAATAAATGTTCTTTATCCTCTACACAGATTGTTGTGCCCACAATACAAGTTTTTGGTTTTTCGTGGCAAACTACCAAGACATGCTTCCAGACATCGAAATATAATCTTGCAGAATCTTTGTTGTACATATCATAGCTCAAGTACAACACAAATTGTATCGTGCGCACACTAGTCTGTGTAGAGGAGAAAGAACATGTAATGTCATATGGGCACATTTGACCATACATGGTTTATAAATGTATCCTGCATATGCTTTATTCTAACAAAAAAACAACAGATATTGCAATTTCACATGTAATCCTCCAACAATTTTGCATGCAATTATTTTCTTTCATGCCAGCACTGAAGCACCAACAAAATCTCACAGCATAACATATATCGACCTTGGTAGACAGGGAAAATAACACAACTGCATGTCGACTCGTGGGTGCAGGGGTTGAACACCGTAAAGCACCCCAAAAAACAATAATAATCCCAAAAAAAAAAAAAAAAAAACTCCAACCACCGGCGTTGGACCCCACCCTGCAAGGTCGAATCAAACAAAAGAAAACAACAAGCACCAAACCAGCGAGAAAGCATGAACATGCCAAACTTTACCCCCAGGGCCCCAAAGCGTAAACCCGAGCCAAACAAACAGAACCAGCAACCCACGAACCAACAAACCAGCAAGAACCACCGAGCTAGTAAACAACATATGTATCTCCTGTGATTACGAAACTACATCCGAAGCACAGAAGGAACCAGAAACATATGACGACCATGCCACTACAAATAAACAAACATTCTTACTTGCAAACTGCAAACACTGAACAACAAACAAGGAATAGAAAATGAAACTATGGCATGGAAACTTACTCTGAAACAACGAAATGCAGAAGCGCAGGTCGAATCAAGAACGAAACAACAACAACCAGCAACCGACAAACCAACGAAGAAGAAGCACTCACCAAACCAGTAAACAATGTATGTAGCTTCAATGATGACGAAATTGCATTGCAAAGGTAGAAGAAGGATGAAACATACACTGGCTATTCAACTGGCGGTGGACAACAACACTGTGCAAATTCACTGTAACATTGTATGGAAATTTTCGAGGAAAAATGTACTCCGAGAAGCATATTTAGATAAACATGTAAGGCTGTCAGGTTGTCTAAGGACCTCGCGGTATGCAAACATTTAAGCTCTCAGGCTTGTTGGAGGACCTCGCGTCATGTAAACATTTAAGTTGTCAGGCCTATTAAGGCATCTCGAAATAAGTCTCAATACATTTCAATACAAATACATGCGGCAAGGACGTTATAAACTTTGGAATTCTCAATCACTATAAAGCTTGGATATCAAAACATTTCAATATGATTAGTACAAATAAAAACTTACGGATATATTAAGCTAGCAGAAAATGCTAACACAAACATTCAAACTAATGCTAGCATTAATCCACCTTCAAGCAATACATAGGAAAAATATACTATTCAAAAAGATTGTATACAAGAAAAAGTTTGGATATGTTGCCATATAAAACATTGGGAATAGTGAAGCCAACAATAAGACCTCCAGTCTCTTATCCAATCAGATCAGTACATATATGCTACTTTTTATTATATAAAAATATATGTTTTTAATTCCCTAGCTCCAACAATAGATATTATGCAAATATTTCTGGTCAAAGGACAAAGTAATATGTAGTCAACGAATTGTCGATCGCTAAATCCCTCTATACCTACGACAGAGACTAATAAAATTACTTTATCATATTGATCCAACATGATCGAAATGGGTATTTTCTAATGTTTTCAATCACCAAAGAGCAAATGATGTCTGAATTTATATATAGCTTTCCAATGCAAAAAGAAATGGCTATTACTTCATTCTACTTAAATTGAAATATTATATTTAAATTGAAACTTATATAAATAATTTATTATCTTATATTATGTTTTTTCAATTATATATAATTTGATTACTCAAATACAATGCCAAATTCTTTTATATTGAAACGTATTAAGGTTGTCAACTTTAGTTTTTTTATATAAATAATTTATTATCCTATATTATGTTTTTTCAATTATATATAATTTGATTATTCAAATACAATGCCAAATTCTTTTATATGGAAACGTATTAAGGTTGTCAACTTTATTTAAAAGGGCTTTATCATGTTGGGTCAATGTCACTATCTTTTACTAAATATGTTTTTTCAATTATATATAATTTGATTACTCAAATACAATGCCAAATTCTTTTATATTGAAACGTATTAAGGTTGTCAACTTTATTTAAAAGGGCTTTATCATGTTGGGTCAATGTCACTATCATTTAATAAATGTGTATGTTTTAATGTTTTCAATTCACAAATCTATTTTTGGTAAAGACTAAACAAAGAAATTTATAAATGTCTTTATAATTTTAAAATAGATGGTTAGTTTTTTAATTGTACTTTTTATATATTTAGAGTGATAGTTAATTTTTAAAAATTAAGGTTTTTAGAAAATTAGTGAATACATGAAAACCCTATAGAAGCGTTTAAAACTTGTTTTAATTTGTAATATGTATTTTTTTTTTTAAATTATATTTTATTAATGGTGGAAAAGCATTTTATACAAATTTGATAAAATTTGAAAAGTAATTTTTTTTTTAAGAAAACTGAAGAAAGTGTATCAAATATTAATGAGGAAAATAAAATAGTTTTCAATCATGTGTTTTTTCCTTTTCTTTTTTATCACCTCAATCTATCTTAGTAGAGAAGGTTCCATGAGGATTATAGGTAATTCAGAATTTGGATTTCTTGAATTTGTATGGAGTGCCAATTCCTGAGTGGAATCAGAGTTGTTAGATTCATAAAGTCTCTTCATTCCTCTTGGCCTGGCTTCATTTACAACTTCTACCTTTGAGGGGAAATCTTGGTATTCTTGTCTTCTTCTCTAGTATTCGAGGGAATATTTAATTCCTCAATTTGCAGTTTTGAACAAGAATTGTTATCCGTCTCTGAAATTGTTGTTTGTTGATTTTATACATTCTAATCACCTTCATTATCTGAGAATAGTTGCTCACAAGATTTCCAACTTTTTGATTTTGGTTTTCGTCATTTTATCCTTTTAGGGTGAGCTTGCGCTTACAGACAAGAATATTAAAGATGTCTTATTTATGGGTAGATCTGACACTGGAAAGTTGTATTCTCATAATCCAAAACTCAAGTCCATCTAAATTTTTCCCTTTGTGGTATCGTTTTGTTGATGTCAATCTCAACACATATTCAAGCATATGTGAAAACAATCCAACTTAATACACTCAACATTTGTCTTTGAGTAGTTGCCCAAGGTATTCCATATGTCTTCAAAAATTGATAAATGCCAAAAAAGTAGTGGTAGATTTGGGAGGCAAACCCACATTGACATTTTAGTGATAGACATAGTGGCAGTGTCAAAATTTGGGAATTGTTATCCCCCATTCCTAGGGATAATTAAGGAGATTATGTCTCAAGGCCCTCATGTTGTAGACATGGAGTACCGAGAGGAAGATGAGCAGGCAGAGGCCCCTATCATACCACACATCACCATTCGTTTGATGGCAACAACATCCACCATACCTAGCTTGGCTCACAGAGGACAACATGTCTTGCTTCATGAGGTAACAAGTATGGTGTCATGGTAAGTGTCATTTTAATATTCAAAGCATTTGAACATGTTGTTGAGGATCCTTTCTTGATTTTGAAGAAAATTGCTTGGAAATTATGGTTTTTCCCTATTTCACCTTGGTGAGTGTCATGGTTTCCTAGTAAGTGGCCACCCTTAGGGAAAGGGTTGCTACTGGGGGGTCTCCTTGAAGGGTCATCATACCATTCTCACTCATACTTGCGACTTTCCATCACTTCTTCCCCTCAGTTTCCCCATCTTGTAGGTTTTCGTGTGTATTGACCCAAGAAGGGCATGTACCTCATTTCATGGGGAGAAGGGGCCATTAGGCTCGGAGGCACCCTAGAAAAAACATCATGCAATAAAGGCTTGCCCCGATATCCCAAGAGCAATGAAACGCTTCTCAAAAAATAAAAGTAAGGGACCCATAAAATAAATAATTAATCAATTACTTAAACTTTCCAAGGTAGAGCATTTGTGAACTATGCATTTTCTTTTTAGTGCCCCTTATTGACTTTAAATTGGAAAGGCATGCAAACCAAGGTAGAGTGTATGTGGGCTATGCATTTCCTTTTTGGTGCCCCTTATTGTCTTCAACTTGGTGACACATGCAAATTAAATGGCTAATAAAGGGTTTGGAAAAAATATGTCTTAAAAACAAAAAAGAGAAAACAAATGTGGATAGCCCTCAACAAAGGTGCCCATAAATGAGACAATATGATCCCTTGTATGTCATGAAAACCCATTCCTAGAAGTCTAACCCCATCCACCTCACATTCACTACATGACTTAGAGAGTTTTCTCCTTGGGAACATCCCCTACTTGAGGAATTGGTTTACCCAATAGGGCACTATGACACCCCTCCCATATCTAAATTTGACAAGTTGTATAAGGTCTTTGAGCATTTGTTTATTTTGAAAAGGGGGGATTTGATGCACACATTTGGGTGGTTATTTTATTAGATATGTTTTACTTGGCATGATATTGTGACTTTTGGACCCTTTAAGGGCACACTTGTTTGTCTTTGCAGGTCCTTGACAAGTGAAAGCTTGATCGTGAAGGCACAAGGTCACTTGGACCTTCATTTGGGGCATGAAGCCCATAGGTTGGATTATGTGCCTCCTTCTCTTTGGACACATGGATGGTGAACGTTGCTTTTGGAGGCATGAGAGGACACCTTGGAGAAGAAGACTAACCCTCCATTTTCCCAACGTTTGGCCTTGAAGGCTCAAAACATCACATCCTAGGGTATGGCGTTATACTTGGAGGGCTAGGGTTTGGTGGTGTTGGATGGTTTGATGATGGCTTGGCACATCAAGTTGAAGGAAGACCCTTTCACATTAAGTCATGGTCCTTGGAGGCCCAACGTCTCCCTCAAGAAGCTCAACGAATTGTTCATTATGCCAAAACGTCAACCCTAAAGGGCATGATGTCATCATTTAGGGCTTGCTTCTTTTGTAAATTTGAATTATAATTTGTAAAGGGAAAAAATTGAGGACGTCAACCTCCCTAATTTGTGTTTTAAACTAAGTATGTGGATTTTTTTTTTACAAGGTCTTGTATGAATAAAGGCCTTGTCACTTTCATCTTAGACATAACACACTTGAGAATTACAAATTGCTTGGTTGAAATTTTCGCCCTACTCGGGAAAATCACACCTCTCTCTCTCTCTCTCTCTCTCTCTTATACTTTTGGATTCTAGTACTTGTCTTTTGGTGGAACAAGCTAAGGCACTATCTCTTGGGTGTCTTGTTCTTGCTCATGTGATGGAATATTCTTGGTAATGAAGGGTTTATCTTGCTATCTCTTGGACTAGGTAAGGAATTTATGCTCTGTGTTGTTTCTTTCTTGGTTGCAAGGTTAATTTTGTTAAACTCTTGGAGGAGTATAAGGGCATACACCCTCCACCAAGATCTATCATTATTTTCATTGAATAAGCTATTGCAAAGGTTGCTAGGAGGAGTAAAAAGGCTTACACCCTCCTAGATTTACCTTGCTAGTTGTGTTTTCTCTAGGGAGTAAAAAGGCTTACACCCCTAGAGAGATAACACAACTATCTCTTACAACAAGAGACCCCATAACCCAATTGATAAGGCACTAGTATAATTTGCATTGGAGAAATAAAATCATTGCATTGGTATGCATGAAATGTTGAGATATTGCATTTGTCTAACCTGGAATTGATTCCATATGTTATAAGTATCATTGTGCCCTAAGGGCATCTTCTTTAGCCTAGTAATTCTTTTGTTGTTATAAACTAATTGCTACAACCATTAGGGTTGCTGCAAACTCACTCTTTGATCATCTTTTACTACTCTTTGTACCACTGAAAATTGCAAGTAATTGGTGCTAATTATTTTCCTTGTCAAAGGCTTTCATTTGGGTGCTTTGCTTGTGAATTTTAGTGGCTAGAACTTGCTGTTGTAGAAAAAATTGCTACAGCCACAAGGCTGCCCTAATATATTGTTGATAACATCTTTTTGCAACCCTATTTTACCATCAAAACTTGTGTTTAAGTATTGGGACATTATCTACTTGTTTAGGGCTTGATTAACCCAATAATTATTAGATGTTTTTGATGGTTAATTTTGCAACTAGTAACATATTTATTTGTTGATCTATATTTTTTCCCCGAGGAAAAAGCGTAAATTTCATTTTCTCGTTTGGAGAAAATAAATTTGCATTCTGTAGATACATGCTAAGCATGTATGAGTTCAAAGAGAAACAAAAACTAAGTCAAAGACTAATGTCTTTGCCACAAAACAAGAAGAGGAATCATCCTCTATTACTATCAACAAAAGATGGAGAAACAAAATAAACTACCATTTTATTCTACATACAATCTGCTACAAATATCATCAGGATGAAGCCTCTATAGACCTGTATAAAACCAGTCCCTGCTGAAAAAAATAGTACAAAAATTGAGAGGAGACATAACCTTCTCAATACAAAGGAGAGTAGAAAAAATCAGGAGACATCCACCCCCTGTGATCCAGAAACAAGAATACCAAGATAGTGTTAAGTTGAAACATAATTAAACCCGTGGCCCGGAAAATCCATAAAGGACCTTTGCACACAAGAGATTTCTGAACCATCCCTGTCTTCCTTGATCAACCATGTCCCAACAACCATATGCAAGCCTTCTTTAGAGAGAGAGTTTGTTGCCTAGTTGCACTCCCTATAAACATGACATAAAGAGTAACTGTCAAAAGAGGCCAAAATTCTGAAGACTTCCTCAAGCAAATGGAACAAAATGATTTTGTGGCATCTCTGATATTTTTGAATCCAATTTATAACCAACAATGAATCACCAAATAACTGAATAGAATGGACACTTTTTTTCCAAAGCAAAGAGTAACAACAATTTGAGAAACATAAGTTTTGCATAGTTTTTTGTGCCAGGGTCGAGCCCCATTTTGAGCCTAAAAAGTGAGTGTTTGAGAGGAACAAAACTACTCCTTCACCACAACAGGTGTTGTTTTCTTGTGAGGCTCCATCAAAATAGGCCCAAGGCCTATTTGGGTCAATTGAAGCTTCATGAAGCACTCTTCCTCTCCCGACTCCCTTTTCTTGAGGAAAATTCTCTAGAATGCTTATTTCATGGCTCACCAAAAGCTCTGGGAGGGATGGCTTGTCTTAAAAATCATTGCATTCCTGGCAAGCTAGATCCCCCAATTCAAAATTAAGGGTAGGTCCTTGATGTTTCTATTCAAAGGTTGGGCAAGCCAATATTTCCAATCTTCTTCCACTTTTGTTGATCTATATATTTCCATATTGCTGCAATTTGGGACAACAAGGATTCTTGCTTGATCCCCTTTGATATAAGGCTTGGTTTATGATCATTTGTCTTGTTCCAGGTACGACTGATATTGTTTTACAGGTACTCAACACTTGATAACCATTATCCCTCCACACGACTCTTCTCCAAGCCCTATATTCATCTCCAAACTTGACCTATAGGGGATTCATTGGTCATTCTGTCACTTTCCATCTCAATCCCCCTAGGGTCACCAAGATTCCCCCCTTGTGGTGATTTATCATCACTAAGAGAGGGGAGTGTCTATCTAAGGTGACAATGGGTAGGTACTCCCATAGTTGTGACACTTCCCTGGATTGGGTTAGTATTTTCCCAATCTACAAATTGTGCAATAACAAGAACCACAGGGTAATGAAAAAATCTTTTCTTCCCAAAACTAGGGACCCCCTTAAAAAAAAAATTGATGATCAACAAGCTATGAAAATTGAGAAATAAAGAAACCTTTACAACATAGATATACCTCATAGTGCTTTGCCTGGGTCATTGAATAAATCTATTGGTACAAGTTTGATGTAGAAGGCCAACAACCATTAAATTTGCAAATTACAATAGTTGATTTATAGAATGAGAGTAGATTTGTGACCTTATTCTTTGAAACCTCTATCAATGACACCTCTTATGATATCTATGATATATGAAATAGGAAGAGGAGGGTTCAGAGTAACTGAAGTGGAGGGTTTATTTATTATCGCATCCTTGAAAGAAACATGCTTTGAGGATGAAGACACTGCATTACCCACTTCCTCTCCACATAGGCGCAAAACGAAAGTGAGATTTGTGTCTTTTCATATGTTGTAGTTGGACAACATATGATGGTCATTAAATTGTTTATCTCGTATTGGTTCATAGGGATCTCCTGCATGAGCTCCAATTTATGCTTTAAATCTACCATACAATTGACAAAGTTTACCAACAAGATCAAGGTCTTCCTTTGAAATATTTAACCATGTTTGAAAACTTGCTTTAATATCAAAATCCTCTTGGATTAAGACTAACCCATCAGTTTCATTGATATCAGGGATTTTGTTAAATAATTTTTGTTCAAGCATTTGTCAAACACTTGGTGCACATCCTTATCTCCATCCTATCTTTTGATGCCATTAGCGATAACAACAATATCATTTCCCTTTTCTATGGTGTTTTCCATAATTTCTATGGTGTCATAGAGGATATTCAAAATATCAAATAGTGTAATGATTTGACCATTTTCCACAACTAACAAGTTTCTAAACTTCCCTTCAATCATTTTCATGAGGGATTTTATGGTTGAGGACTCAACCATGACAAAAATGGGATTCCAGGTCATGACTTTTGAAACCAGTGTCTCATGAGGCTTTAAACCCTCAACTATAACCCTAATTTCCATGTATCTGTCAGTTATGATTATGGAAAGTAAGAAACTATGATATGTGAGCCAGGCGACATCAAGCCTATGCACATACATGCAACGACAAGCATTGTACACCATCATGTCCTCTGGAATAGCAAGCACCTTCGACAACCTCATCCTCTTCTTGGTCCTCTCCTCTGACATCGATGGTGAATGCAACATCACCGACTTCATGGGTGCTTCAATGCCACCATTCTTAGGAGAAATCTGCTTCATCACTGAAGTTGTTCCCCCTCTACGTTGACTCAAGATCCGCCTCATGCTTTGATCTCATGTCGTATTATGTCCCTAGTTGTTCATATTCTCAAGCTTTTGTAACAATTTCCCTTACCAGCGATTGCCCTTAAAGGTGCAAAAAGTCAATTGTTATAAAGTGAAGCAGTCGAAGGGAAATAGTAGAGATGGAAAATCAAGCTTTATGTACATATATTTTGTGGAGTGGTAAGATATAGATATCGCCAAGGAAAAGTTATTTGATTTGTCCCTCATTTATAGGAGAACCGACATATAAGGGCATTAATGGATAACACTTGGCTTGAACAAGGACAAAAAACAAGCAATTTTCAATATAAAACAAGAGTAAGGAGCAAAGGTTTGATCCATAGCCATGAACCCTTTTTTCAAACAAGATATCAAAATCTGGAAAAGCAAATAATTGCATAGTTAAATGTAGATGAGGTAAACTAAGAACAATGTCATTGTTTCAAAGCACATGTTGTTGTATTCTTAGAAGTGGATATATGAAACTTAGATCCCATATAATGTGTTTTTTAAAACAAAACATATTTGATAATCTTGATCTCGCATAACAACACTTTTGCTTCCCTAGAATGGAATGTTACTGTAAATTGCCATTGAGGTACTGCTTTTTTTGGTATAGTACTAAGCAATATGTAATGTTACTGAGCTTTTTGGATAATGATATGACTTGACAAACTAGAAGTAAAGAGCTCATTGGTAGGGAAAATTTAAAATGGATAAAAATAAGAAGGATATATTTTTTGTAATATTTCAATTAACCTATTAATTTGATATAGATTATAGTTTTATTTTTAATTTGTAAAAACAAATTTTAAAGCACAATTAAGAAAAACATAAAAAAAAGTGATACAAAATGAAAAGTCCCTATATAGTAATAATTGTCTACATTGCCACTTGGATGGGGTGTTTACAGGTGGGGCTCAAACGTGCCATTCAGACGCCACCTCACATATCATTGAAGGCCTTTCAAGTCAGTGGCAGGTGTCGACAATAAACAAATGTGAGGAGGCAGGGGAGAGGTTGGATCTCTCTCCGATAAAATGCAAACATGATGAGCGTTGTAGGGATGCAGGGTTGCAGGTACACCAATGTGATCAATGGTTTGGTTTCAAACTCAACCTCTAAAATAGATGCACCAGTGGAGAAGATGATTGAACGAAGTGGCATGATACGAAAGGTTATGGAGCAATAATGTTTATGGATGGGAAAAAAATCTTCGGAGATTGTTGGAATGCAACTCTATTAAAGGCGGGCTAGGTGATGGATTTTTAGCGAGAATGAGAATGACTGAGGAGATGGACCCCCCATGATCCTTTTCTGCTATTAGCTCTAGGTAATTGGTATTTTATTCTCAAGCTTTAATGGTGTTTGAGAGGGGGGTTAGTATTGTTTTGAAGTGTGAATGATCACCTTTATTGGACTATGTTTCCACTAAGATAGTGATTTTATGGGCTTTGTTTCTCCCCTGGTTGGTATCTTACCTCATTTTTTCCATCCTCGACTTTAAGGTGTGGCCTCTGTGGTCATTTTGGCATTTCGGGTGGGGGTTATCTCTTGACAACATGGTTCATAGCTCAGATAGAGATTGGGGGTGCACAAGAGGAAGGGTAGGGAAATGATAGGACGACCCTTAACCTCAATGGATATGTTGCTACCATCCAGAGCTGCAGAGGATGTATAAGAAGTTGAACAATTGTTTAAGGGGAAAATCCCAACAGAGGTCAAGCAAGAGGTAAAGGAGATATAAAAGGAAGTCCAAGCTAAGAAGCAAACACTCTTGGATGAGAAGATTCTATAAGAAGTTGTGGGTCGGGCTAAAGACCCGGTTTATTCAAGGACCAAGAAGAGATTTTTTTCAAATTTCCAAAGACATATTGGCTTGTAAAAATGTTAATTGTGCAAGCTTTGGGTAACACAAGGGGTGAGCTCTAGGATATTCTCCACACAATTAGAATTTTTGAGGGAAAGTTCAAAGCCATGTGCAAAGTGGTATTTATGTTTCACACGTTGATGAGGAGGTAGACACATCCATGCAACATAAGATTTCCTCAGACTCACAAGGTACTCGTACAAACCCCATTACCCTGAATGACGACCCTCATTTTGTTGAAATTGCCGAGGAATAGAGCATGGGGATCGAGCTATTGGTTGAAGCTTTCAAAGAGGATGGACCTCACTTTCCTCAGGCATCATGTTTGTTTTGTCTTCTCTCTCTTAGTTTTTATGATAGTATGGATAATTATAAATAATTTAACCATGTTTATAGTTTTTTTTGTAAATGTTTTTACAAAATTCTGATAGGATGGTCATAAACAATTATGATGATTCTCTACTGGTATTAGTTTCCTTCGAGGACCCCTATTAAAAACCACTGTAAATTTTCTATATATACAATATAAAAATTTAATAATGATTTTTAATTAAAAAAAAAAAACAATTATGTAAATTGAAAAGATAAACAATTATATCATTAATACATTGAGTATTTATGATGTCTATTCTCTATCAATCAAATGATTCATTGAAAACCATAAAAATCAAATATAATATTTATTTATTTTTATAATTTATTGTTAATAACATTTTTAAATTTGTTATGATACATTTTATTAACTCTATCTTATTAAAAAAAATAATTATTTATTAAATGAAAATATTATCGTTTTACCATTAAAAAATCATTACATAATTGGAAAAAACTTAAAAATGATTTAAATAAACATTAAATAAATTATAAATATAACACCCAAAATTTGAGAAAAAAAAAAAACAAAAAACAAAAAAAACTCATTTACAATAATCCTCCCACGCACGCCATAATCGCATATTCTTTTTAACTATTGCAAGGCATTGACAATGGGAAAGGCATGAAGATTTGCATTTTACATAGTACAATAATCCTACCAGTCCATAATGCCGTATACTTTTTTGTAGTGTAATAATGTGAGAGGCATGGAGATTTGCATTTTGCATTTTACACAATACAATAATCCTCCCACGCCATTATGGCATATTCTTTTCTTTTATTATTATTGCACGGCATTAATAATGGGAAAGGCATGAAGCTTTGGATTTTGCATTTTAAATAGTAAATCTTTTGTCAGCAAAATGAAGGAAAAAATTGATTTAAAAAAGAAATTATAATATTTGATGGTGATATAATGTTTTTTTCAATTGAAAGTGACAAAATTTTATAATTTAATTGTTAATTGATAGTGAGGATAATTATGATTGGTTGTTATTTGCAGATTGACTCATCATTATTATTTAAGAAAAATTATATTTTAGGGGATATATTTTCGCTCTTACTTGATGCCTATGGGTTTTGGGCCATTACCCTCTTTCCTTACATGGAAGGAAGACAAGCTCTTAGTCTTAGAAATAGTTTTAGGTCTTCACCACTAAAAGGTGGTCTTAACTAAATAGTATGTTCATGAAAGTCAATATCCCTTATGATAAATTTTGAGGCTACTTCCAATAAAGTCATGTGCTTTCTATAACACATAACCTTCGTCCGATACATGAGACTAGATAATGCCCTAGTTGCAGTTCAACCTCATGCCTAAAAAATTTAATGTTGAAGCCCTTATAAAACAATGAAAATTAAAAACTATATACCTATATATTTTTTTATACAACTTTTTTTTTCTAAGCTATTAAACTATATTAAATAATATGGACAAAAATACAAGATCCGAGTTACATGAGTTACATGTGATGACGTGCCTACCTACTTACAAGTGGGCTTGACTGGCAGCCATGATGCTGACTTTTTGAGGTATCAAGCTCATATATTAGCAAAAAAGAAATACTATCACCTAGTTTAGG
Organism: Picea engelmannii; assembly: GCA_009831015.1. Lineage (NCBI taxonomy): Eukaryota > Viridiplantae > Streptophyta > Pinopsida > Pinales > Pinaceae > Picea > Picea engelmannii. The sequence continues at coordinate 437,202 of ML793133.1, forward strand.
CTTCCTATGATTTTTGTCATTGTTCTTAGTACTATTTGCCATTGTCAGGGTACAAAAAATATACAGAGAACATAGAGCTTTATGGTGATTACAAAAATAACACATAAAATTGCCGCCGAGCAGAGAAGAAATTAAGGAATGCTATCAGTCGTAGGAGGGTTATTTCCTTCAGGAACCTGAGGGGTGTCACCATTGAAGTCTTCAAAGCGAATTCCAGAGTTGGCGGCCATGATGTTAATCTTTTTATCTAGAGCCTTGACTTGCAGCTGAAGGTACTCGTTTTGCACTAGGAGGTCGTTGAAGATTGCCCGCTTATCAATGATGGCCCTTCCTATTAGTGCCTTTAAATGCCAATGCAAATCCACTGTGCGATAATACTTGGTGTCCTTGGCTCTGGTAGAACCAGTGTCAGGAATCTAAGCAACCATTTTTAAGTCAATTTCACTATTTGAGGTACATTGTTTGGTGCGTTGGACTTCCTCTTCCATTTCTACCACCACTTCTCTTGTTGCAGGAGGCGTTTGGGCTTGATATGCTTTGGCAACATAGATTGTGTCCTGATGCGACCTCGAGAGAGGGAGGTCTGGTCGGGAGCGTCACCCTCTGGCTCTGGCTCCACTTCTATTAATGTTGTCTCTCTTGAGAAATGTATTCCTTCAACCTTGAAAGTTGTGACCGCTCCTAGATTTGGGGAGAGAACTTCTATCCAAGCCTGAGTGTCACATTAAGTCTTGATGTAAACTTTGATTTCTTTCTTCTTCAACAAGAATGTGTGATTCAGGAGCGAGTTGAATATGGGGTGATATATGCCCATGCTCAAAATTGTTGCGGGGCTTGCTTTCTTTTAGTGGTAGAGTCCATCAAGAGGCTTACCTTCTGCATAAAGCCGAACTAAATGCAAAGGTCTACCTCCGCTTCTGAGATGGATTTGATGCGACTGAAACATGGTGATGGGAGCTCTTATTTCCTGCTGTTTTTTCGTATGACGAAGGCCGATAAATTTCTTTAGGCGACTCTTGCTTGTGCATGTAGCTTCATATCGATCCTCGATGATGCAATCTAAACTGTCTGTACTTGTCCAATTTAATATTGGACCTGGCCAATTTATGGCTTCATAAATGTTGATTTTTAGCATGGAGCTGAGGTGTAGGAGGCCCATGTGCTTGCTGATCATGGTCTGTGATAGGCACATGGGTTTGATTAAGCACCCAAATCAGAGTAGTTTTTTATACAATTAAAAATATTTTTACGTAGATAAAAATATTAACAAATAAGCCATTGACATTTTAATTAAAAATATAGCTTCTAGTCATTTTTTTTTTATTAAAATAAATGTATAATAGTTTAAAAAATATATCCTCCATATCATGTATTACATGATGATAGTTATTTGAGTATTGATAAATCCTTTTAACTTAATAAATTTAAATGGTGTTTTTACGTCTAATCTCTTAGACTTTAGCAGTCAAATCGACGTGGAGGGGGTCCCTTGTCCCACAAATAAAAGGGTCTCATACACTAATTTTTCCAATGCTCCTAGACACCTCTAAATTTTGAGCGATTAATCTTCTTTCTTACATTTGAGGAAAACAAATTTAAACCAATCAAAAATAGTTTTAACTCATACCACCCCAAAACAAAACAAAAAATAAATTATTTCAAACCTAAACAATATATACTCAATATCTCTATCTGGGCATTATTAAAATTGATGTAAGAAAGATCATGTAATATTTACAACAGCTAACAATAAACCCCATACATAAAACTAAAATATTATACCTTAATCACAATTTAATCTCTCATCCAATTTTTCTTTTAAATAAATTAATCTAAACTCTTATAATAATATTCCACTTAAAATAAATATAAATATTTATATTATTAAATGGAATGCATTGTTAAAAATTCTCATAATAAATTATATCTTTCATGGTCAATACTAACTTTGGATGCTTTCATTCTACATATCTCTTATGCCCTTTTCCTTTCTAAGATAATATTAAATCTCTTTTTAAGATAATATTAAATCTCTTTTTAATATAAACGTGAAACCCCATTTTAAATAAACAAAATATAACAACCGTTTGAATGAACTTATTTAAAATTTCATAGTAAATTATATTTTTTTTAATAGTCAATACTTTCACTTTCATTTCATATATCTCTTATATATATATTTTTCTTGAAATAATTTCTGGTAATATATATATATTTTTCTCGGGATAATTATATTTTTTTTTCCTTGATATAATTTATGGGGAAACTTATTAAACAATTTCTCTTTACTCAGTTCAAGCTAAATACGAACCACTTATACTAAATACTAACCCCTTAAACTAAACTCAATCGGCTCATAATTTTTATATATTATACTTTATTAAATATAAATATAAATTAATTTATATATATTATAGCTTATTAAATTTAAATAAAAATTACGATAAATAAAATATTTATGATGATTTTTATTTTTAATATATTATTAAATTTTAAATAAAAATTGTAAAATAATAAAATCCACTAGGTAAATAATAACATTTAAAATCATATCTTTGAAAAGAGAGTAGAAGAATCGTAATATCATTTATGCGCAGCGGCCATAAACGTTAAAAAACGCTGATAGAAAAGGGTTGGATCCCTGGCGAAATATGCCTGGTAATTATTCCATTGTCATGAAAAGAAAGGCACGAGACTGGTTATTCCAAAATATGCCAGTATAGCAAGTTATCCGGATATACGAGTAAACTAGGATTCGCAAGATAAGATACGTCTTTTAAGTTCTGTTAACATGACGGAGGGATTTTTTTGGCTGATCGAAGAAACACATCACTCGGTTATTATAAACAAATAATAAAAATCACAGATACTTCGAAACAAGTTTATAAACGACACAATCTTCCTAAATTGGGGGTGAGAAATTTCAGGACACAGTGAAATTCAATTTCCTCACAAAGTCCATTCAAGAGCAGTGGATATTTGTGAACAGTCATGGTCAATGCTGCAATATTTTATCTGATTGACGCACCCATCTCGCGTCTTTCTTCAACTTGCTTCACGAAATCACCATTACTCGGTCATGAGAAGACCACTTCTTTGAATGTTTGGCAGCCTTCCACTGTTTTGTATTTACAACCACCATGGATAAGTAACAGACAATACTTCATATTGATTTCTTCTCTGTTTGAAGCGAAGGAGGTGATATAATGAAGAACAGAACATCATCCCTGGCTGTAATTGGTTGGATCATCATCTATTATTATTGCCCTCTCTTATTTTCTGCAGCACAACGGACAGATCCTGCTGAAGGTAATTTACTCACATTTAACTCAACTATTAAGTTTGTCATTCATAAATATGAAGAAATCGATCTGAGAAGCAACTGCCTTCAGTTTGCCACAAATGTCTTTATTTCTATTTTTTAAAAACGGGTATATCATATCAATAGTTATTTGCTTGGCTGCAGTTTATGCCCTTAATCAAATTAGGGCGAGTCTCGGGGATCCACATGGAAACCTGAAGAACTGGGGGAAGGATGATCCATGTAACGTACCTTGGACAGGAGTGTTATGCGTCAATGCAACCGCTGCAGATGGCTATCTTCATGTAGAGCAACTGTAGGTTCATTCCACCCATCTGTACATTTACATGGTTTAGGTTTCTGGAATTTTTGAATTTGTATGTTTGTGTATGCAATTAGTTAACTAAAAATATTTAAAGGATTTGAAGATAGGTGGATGAAATATGTATGCCTAAGTTCCCAAGTCTTCTTAAGTTAACTTGCCAGAAACCCAAAGCCATGCCATTGTCCTTGTTTTGGATTTCAACAAGCTAATCAGAAGTTTAGGAGAAATGTACAGTAATCTGGAAATTACGTATTAATCACTAGGAAATCATAGGATTTCATGCTATAGATGGTTAGAAGCTAAGTTTTCATGGGTCCAGAAATGGGAGAAATTCAAATTACTTCAAAGCCCTTATCTTGACTAGTGCAGACCTCCCAAGTATTGTGCCCCTAGCAGAACATATTACATGACGAGTCTATGAGATGACTCTCCTTTGGGTTGTATGGGTCCACATAGATTAGTTGAGCCACACAAGTCAATGTAATGGGTTATTAAGATCATTTTATGTGGCCACTCATGTTGATAGATGCCCCTCATACTATTTAATTGTGTTCGAGCTTTTTTATTGTGTTTGGGTGCATCGAGCATGATGCCTAGGGTTAGGACTCATGTCTGTTATAAATAGGATTCATGTCTATTATAAATAAATGATATTTAGCTCATTATAAGGCATTGATCATCACCATACAATAAATTCTTTTGTACTTAGTGAGTTTTCATCTCTAAGACATGGAATACTTTTTTTGAGTGGCAGGTTGCCCACTTTACTTTCTAGGGCAAGCCGTGTACTGCCCATCACTTTGGAAGCAGTGCTGCCCTTTATCTTTATGCATTTTTGCACTATTTATGATACTTTCAATTTTTTCTGTTCTTAGGAATAGTGCCATATTTCTGAACATTTCATTATATATTTGTTATCTTGGGTATATTATGCTGTAATCTTTGTTTATGTGGTGCATAAATGATAATACCAATTGACGGTGAGAACATGGGCACCTAATAAACATAGAGTTATGTTTGAGCCCTAAGCTTTGCCAACTTTGACTTTTGAGGTTAAATATGTGGTATTGGCCATTACATTTAATTTCATCATTCCATATGACAACACACTGCCATGCTAAAAGCATCGACAACTATAAAAGAACATGTCAGAGTTCTAATAGAGGCTTTTTAGTTATGGTATTGTTATCGTGGGATTTGTACTTATGCCAAAACCCCAACATTGTTGATGTTTTGGTAGCATCGGGAGTATTCTCACATGTGTAGGGCTTCGTGGGCTTGTGTGGGGCCTTGTGGGCTTGTGTTGGGGCATCACAACCACATGTTGGGGCTTCACACCCACATGTGTGAATAAAATATTATAATTTAATGTTGAGTTACTTTGGGGCTTTTACCCATCCCTTTGAGATGTATAAAAGGACATAAGGTGAATGTGAGATGATCATTATTAGGTGGAGTCATGGTGACCTCAGTCCAACCACTTGGTGACCTTAGTCCAACCATGGAGAGAGGCCAATAGGCCTCAGTTCTGTTGTTTTCTTTGTTTTGGGCAGGGACGTTGAAGAGGAGAGAAATCATAGAGCTAGAGGAAACAACTAGCAACCAAGGAAGAGCAGACCACAACCTAGGAGAGGCTCGGCCTGCTAGGAGAAGCTAGACGTAGCTTAGAGGAAGACTTGGCCTGCTAGCTTAGGGCTGCGACTAGGGTCTAGGTGGCTCAGTTTATGAAGGGAAGGTTGCCACAACAAGGTAGAAGGGGCTGCAGGGATTGTAATGTTCCCATTTTCGGATTCCCTTATTATGCAGTTAGAATTACTTCATCAAGTTTGAGTCAACCAGGTGAGAGGGGTGAGACTAGGTCATTAGTGAGCCCATGAGATTTGGAGGAGTTTTATGGGGCCCAATTCGGTTTATTTACCTTTATTCATCATCAGAATAATTTATGCACAACTTGTTCTTGGTTTCGTGGCATTCTGACGATTTCCGTAATTTTGGGTTATTATTAAGCATATTTTAATTAATTACACTTAAGATACTATTTGGAGCTTGTTTCTTGGAGAAATACCTTAGTGTAATAGCTCGTTGGAACCGGGACGAAAAGATCTACAGGTTAGGATGATGAAAAGTGACTTTCAGTGGCTAGACAAGTCATAAGGGTGAATTATTCGCTTTTAGAAGAAAAAAGATTTATTAAATTAATAAAGTGATTTTATGAGAAAATATTAAAGATGAATTAAAAGTTACTTGAAGGGAAAAAGGTGAAAATGGGTATAAAAGAGAGATGGGGGCTCATATTCTCTCATTATGTTGATGATCATTTTCACTTGCATCTTTGAGCTATAGTAGCTTGATCGTTTTGAGGGTTTTGAGTAAACAAACTGAAGATTTTCAGGTCCTATCAAGCTTGCCTACTGGGTCTGTCTTTGACCACAGTTAGGCTCTAAGCTTCAACTGTCTGATAAAGTATATGCTGTTGTTTTAGGACAGCGAACAGTCCAAGAACTTCTTGCTGATTTGTTATGGTTATATTTGCGATTTTGGGTGCTCTTGCATGTAGTTTTAGTAACCAGAAATTAGTACATGCATTCCAAAATAAATACAACATACCTAAAGATATTTATAGTTGAAAATAAACAGATCTAAGAGACTAACACATGCATTTTTGTACACAGGTATTTTTGGTCAACATGACCCTAGATAAAACCCCCTTGGGGAAAACCAGTTTGGAATATATATGTATATACGAGGAAAGCAGAAGGTGGAATACAACACGTACAATATATAATGGAACCTGATACAATAGCAACTCGATATGAGCTGATATACAAGCCCAAAGCCTCCAAGTGCGCCCTAGGAAGGTGCGCCCCACATACAAGCTGGCAAATCCACTGAAACTACTCTAGAAGCTAACTATGAGCTCAGATCTGAAAATCCCTCCACAGGAATGAAGCTCTGTTGGATGGCCTCCCTCTGCATCTGATCTCACTGCAATCTGATGGCTAGAATTCCTCCCACAACTGATGCGCCCCAATTTGACGATGCGCCCTCCTCAAAAGTGAAACCTCTCCACTAAATAAACAAGGCTAGATGATGCAAGCCTCCCTCCATGAAAGTTAGCACCCAAGCTCAAGCATCCTCATGCTCATCCTCCAAGTGCTCCTCTCACAATGAACAAAAGAAGAATGACTGCCTCCTTCACCCTTTGTGCCCTTCTTAGACATCCAAAAGGAAACCTAAGATATGAATGGTGGAGATCATCTCATCTCCCATCTAATCAATGGTTGAGATCTCCCCATAAATATCTAAATCAATAACCCACTTTTGGTTAATTTTCCTATGTCAACTTTATGTCTCTAATTCACCCCCTTTGTGAATTAATAGTCACTTTAGGCCAAAAATGACTAAATTTCACTTTAGACAAAGTCAAAGTGAAATTAGACAAAAGTACAAGGTACAAAGTGTAATGTTCATCCCACATGTGCTAAGGAGGTCACAAGCACATGAAGAACACCTCCCAAGGCACAAAACTCAACACTCCCTCTTACCGAGGAAGGTGTTCCTCACCAAGCCCATCTTGTCTCTGAAATAGACATGGTTGCCTCGTGGCAGGGCCTTGGTGAGAATATCTGCAACCTGGTCATCTGTAGATACATACTGCAACTGAACTGCCCCTCTCTGAACCTAGTCACAAATGAAGTGGTACCTGATCTCAATATGCTTCAACTGGTCATGAAAAACTAGATTCTCAGAGAGTTTTATGCAACTCTGATTATCACAGTGAAGGACCATCGGTGACATCTCTTGACCAAATAAACCAACCAGCATCTTACGAAGCCAAATGGCCTCGCAACTAGCCCGACTGGCCGCCATATACTTTGCCTCGGCCGAACTCAAAGCAACTGACTTCTGCTTCAGGCTGAACCAGGAAACAAGTCCTGACCCCAAACTGAAGCAACACCCTGAGGTGCTTTTCCTATCAACAACACATCCTGCCCAGTCTGAATTTGTGTATCCAACCAACTTGACTCCATCTCCTTTGACATAGTCTAGGCCATAGTCCACTGTCCCAGCAATATATCTCAAGACGTGTTTTGCCCCAACCATGTGAACACTCCTCGGCTCAACCATGTACTGACTGAGAGTGTTCACGGCAAAACATATATCTGGTCTGGTGTTAACTAGATACATGAGTGAACCGATCAACTGCCTGTATACTGTGGCATCCACCAACTGGCTATCTGAAGCACTAAGCTTCTTCTAGTTGGTGATCATAGGTGTAGACATGGGTCTGCAATCCTCCATCTGAAACCTGCTCAAAATATCTGCTGCATACTTCCCCTCCCCGAGAAATATGTGACCCTCCTCCTGCCATACCTCCATACCCAGAAAGTAGTGCATCAATCTGATATCACTCATCTCAAACTCTGATGCAAGTCCCAGCTTGCACTCAACTATGAGATCCTTGGCTCCAGTAATGAATAAATCATCCACATACAAAATGAGAATGAGCGTGTCCTCACCCCTAATGATGAAATAGAGGTTCAGATCAACATCGCTCTTGTCGAAGCCCATCTGAAGCAAATAAGTATCAATGCGTGAATACCAAGCTCGGGGAGCTTGCTTCAGACCATATAGTGCCTTCCTTAGAAGACACATGTGAGTCTCCCTGTCACTCACCTCAAACCCCTTTGTCTGCTCTATGTACACCTCCTCCTCAATAAAGCTATTCAGAAATGCGGTTTTCACATCCATTTGGTGAATGCGCCAACCCATCACTGATGCTATGGCAATGATAGTCCTGATAGAAGTGTATCTTGTAACTCGTGCGAAAGTCTCGTCATAATTGACTCCCTCAATCTGTGAGAAGCCTCGCGCCACAAAACGGGCCTTGTGTTTCTCAATGCTGCCATCTACAACCATCTTGGTCTTGTACAACCACCTGGAAGTTACAATTGACTTCCCCACTAGCCTCGAAACCACATCCCAGACATCATTGCGCACAAAGGAGTCATACTCCTCAACCATGGCCTCTCTCCAGGCCTGATGGTCCATTGCTTGCGCAAAAGTCTGTGGCTCAGTATCCCTAATACTCGTCACAAGTGCTAAGTATGCTCCAAATCTGATTGGTGGCCTGCTCTCTTTGATCTAGCTCTTGGGCTCCCCTACATTCTCTTTGGCCTCCTTCAAGGTCTCCTGAAACCATCTAGGTCTCCTCTTCCCTGAAGCGGTCAACGGAGAAGTAAGGTCTCTCTGCCCAAGAGTGACTGCCTCAGGACTCGTCTCAACACTCTGAGATCTTGAAGTCTGTGATCCCTCTGAAGTTTGTGCCCCATCTGACTGAACATGCTCTGACTGTGACCCTGAAGCTGTGCATGGTGACCTTGTCACCCCTGATACTGGTGTACTCGAAATCTGATGCCTTGCTCCCTTTGAGATTGTAATCGACGACTTTGCATCATCTTCAACTCCAGCTCTTGACTCAAGAGATCTCGCAAAAGCCCTGTCCTCCTCAAATCTGACATCTCTGCTCACCACCACTCTCCTAAGTGGCGGAATGTAGGTGCGATAGGCTTTCGACACCTCTGAGTATTCAACTAGAATCCCCTGCTGGGCTGTGGGGTCTAGCTTTGTCCTCCTCTCCGAGGGGACATGAGAGAAAGTCAAGCACCCAAAGATCCTTATGTGCTCGACATCGGGCTTCCTACCAGTGAAGGCCTCCTCAGGAGACATCTTCCCCAATATCTTGTAGGGGCTCCTGTTCTGCAGGTAAACTGCAGTAGCACATGCCTCTGCCCATAAGTACAAAGGAAAACTCTGCTCATGCAACATGGATCTCACTGCACTGATAATGGCCCGGTTCTTCCTCTCGACAACCCTGTTCTGTTGGGGGTTGTAGGGTACGGTCATCTGTCTTCTAATGCCATGTTGGGCACATAAGCCTACAAACTGTCTCGAGGAATACTCTCCCCCATTATCCGACTGCAAGACTTTGATCCTCTTTCTCGATTGGTTCTCCACAAGAGCTCTGAACTCTTGGAACCGTGTGAGGACCTCACTCTTGGCCTTCAGGAAATAGATCCAAGTCTTCCTCGAGTAGTCATTAATAAATGTGAGATAGTACTCACAACCACTCAAGGACCTTTGAGTCATGGGCCCACACACATCCGTGTGTACTAAATCCAGTATCCCATTTGACCTGGTGTCACTGCTGGGGAATGATGCCTTGGTAAACTTACCAAGCGCACACTCTCTGCAAACATCCTGATGCTCTATGCTGATCTGTGGCACTCCGGTCACAAGCTCTCTCAGTCCTCCAAGAGCCCCATGATGTAGGTGGGCCATCCTGCGATGCCATAACTCACATAACTGTCTGTTGTTGTCGCTACTCGCTGCCAATGCATGAAGTGGCTGAAAAAGCAATCTGAACAGTTTCCCATCCCTCACTCCAATCACCTGTCCTGAGGCTAGTGAAGATCCCCGAGGATGAATTAGTACCTCGGTGCCTCTGAATGTCACCTCAAATCAGATTCTTATTCATCCCAGGGACATAAAGAACGTCCGTGAACAATATAGGTGGCATGCTATCTCTCTGAAAGGTAACTGTGCCAATCCCAACAACTCTGACCAATCTATCATCTCCAAGAGAAATCTCTATCCTGACCTCGGTGTCTCTAAGATCAGAAAAGTGCTCTCGGACTCTAGTCATATGGCTCGAAGCCTCGTTGTCAATATACCATATACTGGGTGCTGTCTCAACTGAAGTGAAACATACGAGAAAAGAACACTCTCTCTGAAACTGTGTCTAAAAATCTGGCTCCTCTGCTGTAGCTGCGGTACCACCCTTCTTCTTCTTCCTGTTCGGACACTGTCCAGCATAATGCTCGAACTTCTTACAAACAAAGCAATTCACTTTGTTCATATCTCTCTTCTGACCACTGCCCTGACTACTGCTGCTCTCTCCTCAACTTCCTTGTGGTTGGATCCCAAACTTGGGACCCTGCCAACCCCCACGATCGACCTTCTTCTTGCCCTTTGTCCAAAGAGCAAGATCCTCCTCACCCTGACCAATCTGCAGCTGCTGCTGTCCAGAAGCCTTGGCTGCAAGCTTAATCTCCTCCTGGACGAAGTCATCCCACATCCTCTCCCATGTAGGCATGACCTCCCTGGCAACAATGCCCTGTACAAATGGACCCGACGGTTTGGTGAAGCTATTCATAGCTTGTCTCACCAAAGAGTTAGGGTTCACAATCTTTTCGACGGCTGCCGACTCGTCTCTGATCTGAGTGTAATGACCAAGGAATGAAGTTACCAACTCGTCCTTGAGCATGCGAATGCCCCGGAGTCGGTCATGAAGAACCATGATACGGTTCTCATTGGAGCTCTTATACAACTTGCACAGAGATGCCCACATCTCAAATGCACAAGTCTTCCCTGTCAAATGGGGTATGATATGGTCACGAACTGCATCACAAATGGTCCTCTTCACCTTGTTGTTCCTTTTTCTGAACTTTGGCACCAAGACGGGAGCAGTGACAGGAATGGGGGGAACAACTGCCTCGACTATGTCCCATAGCTCGAGGTCCTCTAAGACGAAGATCATCCTCTCCTTCCAAGGTGACCAATTGCTAGCCCTTGCTAGCCTGTCCTCAACTCACATCTGAGATGCTGACATGTTTTCCAAACTGCAAACCCCAACTGATGCTCACATTGCCAAGGAAAAAACTGTCTCATTCCTGTCAACACAGGTGTGAAAAGAGACAAGTGTAATCTGACCTCACTCCTAAAAAAATAGGTATGAAAAGAGGTCAAGTCAAATCAGCCTCACTCCTACTACGTAGGTGTGAAAAGAGACCGATGACAAGTGCCAAAAACTGTCCAACTGTTCTCTGCAAGAATCTACCCTCTAACTGTTGAGTTTTGTACCTTGGGAGGTGTTCCCCATGTGCTTGTGACCTCCTTAGCACATGTGGGATGGACTGTACACTTTGTACCTTGTACTTTTGTCTAATTTCACTTTGACTTTGTCTAAAGTGAAATTTAGTCATTTTTGGCCTAAAAGTGACTATTAATTCACAAAGGGGGTGAATTAGAGACATAAAGTTGACTTAGGAAACTTAACCCAAAGTGGGTTATTGATTTAGATATTTATGGGGAGATCTCAACCGTTGATTAGATGGGAGATGAGATGATCTCCACCATCCATATCTTAGGTTTCCTTATGCATGTCAAAGAGGGGCGCAAAGGGTGAAGGAGACATTCATTCTTCTTTTGTTCATTGTGAGGGGAGCTCTTGGAGGATGAGGATGAGGTCAGTTTTGTGAGGATGCTTGAGCTTGGGCGCTAGCTTTCATGGAGGGAGGCTACCAACTACTTGTCTTGTTTATTTAGGAGAGAGGTTCTACTTCTGTGGAGGGCGCATTGCCAAATTGGGGCGCATCAGTTGTAGTAGGACTTCTAGCCATCAGATTGCAATGAGATCAGTTTCAGAGGGAGGTCATTCAGCAGAGCTTCATTCTTGTGGAGGGGTTTCCAGATCTGAGCTCACAGTTTGCAGTTGGAGCAGTTTCAGTGGTTTTGCCAGCTTGTATGTGGGGCACACTTGGTGACTTTGGGCTTGTATATCAGCTCAATTTGGGCTGCTATTGTATCAGGTGCTATCCATATATTTTACTTGTTGTATTCCATCTTCTGCTTTCCTCATATATACATATATATCCCAAACTGGTTTTCCCCGGGGTGGTTTTATCTAGGGTCATGTTGACCAAAAATACCTGTGTACAAAAATGCATGTGTTAGTCTCTTAGATCTGTTTATTTTTCAGCTGTAAAGATCTATAGGTGTGTTATATTTATTTTGGTATGCATGTGCTAACATCTGGTCACTAAAACTACATGCTAGAGCACCCTGTTATCGCTCAGTTTGTAGTTTAGGTCATAGGCAAAAGGATAGAGGACAAACTGGCGTAACAAGAACATTCCCCACCCAATGTCACCTCGATGGGGAGGTTCTTTCTGTTTAGGGAGGTTAGCCCAGGGGAGACGTCCCCGACAACCTGGGGTTTGAAGAGGCAAAGGTATTAAGTCAAGTTTTAGAGTTCCCTCCTCACAGGTTACCACCTAGGTCAGATAGTCCGGCTAATCAGCCAATGAATGAAGTGTATGCCCTATTGAAAACACCTACTCGGAACAAGACAACAACAACACAATATGTATTTTTGCAGGCTATAACTCAAAGGATTAGTACTTCATTGACTATCTGATATCATTTGATAAGCAATTGTAAAGCAATAGATATAGAATGAAGTCAACGTTTTGTTAATTAGCTATGAAAGATCATCAATTCATCAATATCTACCAAGATGACTAAGCCAACAATGTGTCCAATTAACAATTTACTCAATGAATGCTTCAAATCATCATTTAATTGCTTATATCACAGTTTTGCTGCGTCAAGATGAAATATTCAACTATGACGTTAGCCCTAATTAGGTTAGTTATGTTAGTTAGGGTTTCAAAGTTGTGTTTTGAAAGTAGTTTTGTACACTAAAGCTTCAACGTTGGAGATCAAATCAGTGCCTTAGGGTAAATGGAGTCAAAAGATAAAGGCACAAGATCTTGAAAGGATGATGACTCAGAGACTAGAAGGTAGGGTTCTATGGTGCTGCAAAGGCAGGGCCCTAGAATCAGAACCCTAGGGGAAAGAGGCTCACTCTGGTGTTGCTTAAGCAAGGCCTCGTGCTCTTTCCTCCTTCTCTAAATCAACTTGGCAAAATGGCTAGCCTAAAGCATAAGTCTAAGGGAGAAAGTGTTGCAAAGACAAGGCTTTCAAACCCTAGAAGGTGAAAACCCTAGGTGTAGGCAATCTAGGCCTAGGACGTCTCCTTTTTTCAACTTATAGACTTCAACGCTAGCTCAG
>ML793133.1:462835-474214 GCA_009831015.1 Picea engelmannii
CACGCAGGGGTGCGGAAATTCCAAGTACAAAAATAAGTGTTGGGCCAAACACAGCCCTGTAGAACCAAGAATCTTCAATAATATGGGCATCTGATGATGCATCTCTTCATGGCACATGAGTTGACCACCGGTGCTAAATGGGCAGTCAACAGAAGGCGAGGATGATCTTCGTCTTAGAGGACCTCGAGCTATGGGACATAGTAGAGGTAGCTGTTCCCCCCATTCATGTCACTGCTCCTGTCTTGGTGCCAGAGTTCAGGAAAAGGAACAATAAGGCGAAGAGAACTATTTGTGACGCAGTTCGTGACCATATCATACCCCATTTGACGGGGAAGACTTGTGCATACGAGATGTGGGCATCTCTATGCAAGTTGTATGAGAGCTCCAATGAGAACCGAAAGATGGTTCTTCATGACCGACTCAGGGGCATTCACATGCTCAAGGATGAGTCGGTAACTTCATTCCTTGGTCGTTACACTCAGATCAGAGACGAGCTTGGAGCCGTCGGAGAGGTTGTTCATCCTAACTCTTTGGTGAGGCAAGCTATGAATAGCTTCACTAAACCGTGGGGTCCATTTGTACGTGGCATAGTTTCCAGGGAGGTCATGCCTACATGGGAGAGGATGTGGGATGACTTTGTCCAGGAGGAGATTAGGCTTGCAGTCGAGGCTTCTGGACAGCGGCAACAACAACAGCAACAGATTGGTCAAGGTGAGGAGGATCTTGCTCTTTGGACAAAGGGCAAGAAGAAGGTCGACCATGGGGGTCGACAGGGTCCCAAGTTTGGGGCCCCACCACAGGGGAGTGGAGGAGGAGTGAACAACAATGGTCAGGGCAGTGATCAGAGGAGAGATTTGAGCAAAGTGAAGTGCTTTGTTTGTAAGAAGTTTGGTCACTATGCTGGACAATGCCCAACCATGAAGAAGAAGAAGGGTGGTACCGTAGCTACAACAGAGGAGATAGATTTTCAGACACAGTTTCAGAGAGAGTGTGCTTTCCTCATATGTTGTACTTCAGTTGAGACGACACCCAATATCTGGTATATTGATAGCAGGGCTTCGAGCCATATGACTAGACTTCGAGAGCATTTTTCTGATCTCAGAGACACCGAGGTTAGGATTGAGATTTCTCTTGGAGATGACAGAGTGGTCAGAGTTGCAGGGGATGGCACAATTGCCTTTTAGAGAGATGGCATGCCACCTATATCGTTCACGGATGTTCTTTATGTCCCTGGGATGAAGAAGAATTTTATTTCAGTTTCCACCCTCCAGGATAGAGGTCTTGAGGTGACATTCAGAGGCACCAAGGTACTGATTCATCCTCGGGGGTCTTCACTAGCCTCAAGACAGGTGATTGGAGTGAGGGATGGGAAACTGTTCAGATTAATTTTCAGCCACTTCATGCATTGACAACGAGTAGTGACAACAACAGACAGATATGTGAGTTATGGCATCGCAGGATGGCCCACCTACATCATGGGGCTCTTGGAGGACTGAGAGATGTTGTGACCGGAGTGCCACAAATCAATATTGAGCATCAAGATGTGTGTAGAGGGTGTGCGCTTGGTAAGTTTACCAAGGCATCGTTCCCCAACAGTGGCACCAGGTCAGCTGGGATACTGGATTTAGTACACACGGACGTGTGTGGGCCCATGACTCGGAGGTCCTTGAGTGGTTGTGAGTACTATCTCACATTCATTGATGACTACTCGAGGAAGACTTGGATCTATTTCCTGAAGGCCAAGAGTGAGGTCTTCACACGGTTCAAAGAGTTCAAAGCTCTTGTGGAGAACCAATCGGGAAAGAAGATCAAAGTCTTGCGGTCAGATAATGGGGGAGAGTATTCCTCGAGACAATTTGTAGACTTCTGTGCACAACATGGCATCAGGAGACAGATGACCGTACCTTACAACCCCCAACAAAATGGGGTTGTCGAGAGGAAGAACTGGGCCATTATCAGTGCAGTGAGATCCATGCTGCATGATCAGAGTTTGCCTTTGTACTTATGGGCAGAGGCATGTGCTACTACAGTTTACTTGCAGAACAGGAGCCCCCACAGGATATTGGGGAAGATGACTCCTGAGGAGGCCTTCACTGGTAGGAGGCCCGATGTCGAGCACATCAGGATCTTTGGGTGCTTGACTTTCTCTCATGTCCTTTCGGAGAGAAGGACAAAGCTAGACCCCACAACCCAACAAGGGATTCTAGTTGGATACTCAGAGGTGTCGAAATCCTATCGCATCTACATTCCGCCACTTAGGAGAGTGGTGGTGAGAAGAGATGTCAGATTTGAGGAGGATAGGGCTTTTGCGAGATCTCTTGAGTCGAGAGTTGGAGTTGAGGATGATGCAGAGTTTCCGATTGTAGTCTCAGAAGGAGAACAACCTTAGATTTTGAGTACACCAGTATCAGGGGTGACAGGGTCACCATGCACAACTTCAGGGTCACAATCAAAGCATGTGCAGTCATATGGGGCACAGACTTTAGAGGGATCACAGACTTCAGGATCTCAGAGTGTTGAGACGAGTCCTGAGGCAGTCACTCTTGGGCAGAGAGACCTTACTTCTCCGTTGACCGCTTCAGGGAAGAGGATATGTAGATGGTTTCAGGAGACCTTGAAGGAGGCCAGGGAGAATGTAGGGGAGCCCAAGAGCCAGATCAGAGAGAGCAGGCCTCCAGTCAGATTGGGAGCATATTTAGCACTAGTGACGAGTATCAGGGATACTGAGCCATAGAATTTTGCACAGGCAGTGGACCATCAGGTTTGGAGAGAGGCCATGGTAGAGGAGTATGACTCCATTGTGCGCAATGATGTCTGGGATGTGGTTTCGAGGCCAGTGGGGAAGTTAGTTGTGACTTCCAGGTGGTTGTACAAGACCAAGATTCCTGCAGATGGCAGCATGGAGAAGCACAAGGCCCGTTTTGTGGCGTGAGGCTTCTCACAGATTGAGGGAGTCGATTATGACGAGACCTCCGCACCAGTTGCGAGATGCACTTTTGTCAGGACTATCATTGCCATAGCAGCAGAGATGGGTTGGCGCATTCACTAGATGGATGTGAAAACCGCATTTCTGAATGGCTTTATTGAGGAGGTGTACATACAACAGCCAAAGGGGTTTGAGGTGAGTGACAGGGAGACTCACGTGTGTATTTTGAGGAAGGCACTATATATGTTTGAAGAAAGCTCCCCGAGCTTGGTATTCATGCATTGATACTTATTTGCTTCAGATGGGCTTCAAGAAGAGCGATGCTGATCCAAACCTCTATTTCATCATTAGGGGTGAGGACACGCTCATTCTCATTTTGTATGTGGATGATTTATTCATTACTGGAGCTGAGGATCTCATAGTTGAGTGCAAGCTGGGACTTGCATCAGAGTTTGAGATGAGTGATATCGGATTGATGCACTACTTTCTGAGTATGGAGGTATGGCAGGAGGAGGGTCACATATTTCTCGGGCAGGGGAAGTATGCAACATATATTTTGAGAAGGTTTCAGATGGAGGATTGCAGACCCATGTCTACACCTATGATCACCAACTGGAAGAAGCTTAGTGCTTCAGATAGCCAGTTGGTGTTTGCCACAGTATACAGGCAGTTGATCGATTCGCTCATGTATCTAGTTAACACTAGACCAGATATTTGTTTTGTCGTGAACACTCTCAGTCAGTACATGGTTGAGTCGAGGAGTGTTCACATGGTTGGGAAAAACACGTCTTGAGATATGTTGCTAGGACAATGGACTATGGCCTAGACTATGTCAGGGGAGATGGAGTCAGTTTGGTTGGCTACACAGATTCAGACTGGGCAGGATGTGTTGCTAACAGGAAAAGCACCTCAGGGTGCTGCTTCAGTTTGGGGTTAGGACTTGTTTCCTAGTTCAGACAGAAGCAGAAGTAGGTTGCTCTGAGTTGGCCGAGGCAGAGTATATGGCGGCCAGTCAGGCCAGTTGTGAGGCCATTTGGCTTCGTAAGATGCTGGTTGGTTTATCTGGTCAGGAGATGTCACCGACTGTCGTTCACTGTGATAATCAGAGTTGCATTAAACTCTCTGAGAATCCAGTGTTTCATGACCGGTTGAATCATATTAAGATCAGGTGCCACGTCTTTCGTGACTGGGTTCAGAGAGGGGTAGTTCAGTTGCAGTATGTATTTACAGATGACCAGGTTGCAGATATTTCTCATTTCCGTGAACGCTTGTATGTAACGCTGTCACCACTGGTCACCACACCAGGACAATGTCCTCCAACTATTCTCTTGAAAGATAAAAGCAATAAGACAAAGAGTAAAAAGGCATTGAATGGGCTAGGAAACAATGACATCCATGACAAGGTGCAACTCGCCCTCTACAGAGGCACCCACAGGTAAGACCTACATTTCCTTGTTATCACTGCACCCCTTGCCCAAACATCCCCTACATCATCTCACACATTTACATGACCTAGATTGGTCTTCACCTGGGAAACACTCCACACCTGAGGAGGATTAGCCCAATAGGACATCCTGAGACCCTCTCCAAAGCTGGCTTGTTAAATAGCATAATGTCTTTGAGCATTTGCCTGGGTAAAGGGGGGTTTGATGCACATGTTTGGGTAACTTTATTATTAGATGTGATTGGCATTGCTATGATCCCTGTGAATTATGAGCCCATGGAGGGCGTACTTGTTGTTGCTGCAGGTGAAGATTTTCCAGGTCTTATCAAGCTGCCAACTAGGTCTGTCTTTGACCTCAAGTTGGCTCTAAGTTTCGACTATCTAACAATGGTTTTCTGCTGTTTTAGGACAACAAACTGTTCAGTAACTTCTTTGCTGATTTGTTACGGTTACATAGGCCAAATGGGTCCTCTAGCGTGTAGTTTTGTCACAAGATGTTAGCACATGCATACCATAAACTATATAACACACCTAAAGATCTTTTAGTGCTGAAATAATGCTGTTCTAAACTACATGAAAATGAACACAGGTATTTTTGGTCAACATGACCTTGGATAAACCCCCCCCGGGGAAAACCAGTTTGAGATGAATGTATATATATGGTGTGCTTCAAGCATGTAATAAAACAAGGAAGATAAATACAAAGGAACCTGATACTTTGCAATCTCCTCACAAGATTTGCAATGGTTCCTTGGGATATGCGCCCCTAGAAGAGTGTGTCTCCTCCTTCCTTGACTTAGCTTGAATATCCTTGCAGCCTTGTCCTTTCCCTTTGTTGATTGAAGAACCCTTGCACTCAAACTGCCATTTGATTTCCCTCTCAACAACCCACAAACCAAAAACAAGAAAGCTCTACTCCAAATGCTACCTGCTAGCCTTGCGCCCCCCTCCTAGCAAATACACTCAACACAAATAACTGAGACTCCAACTTGCCTTGCACCCTCCATGAATATGTGCACCCTAGCTTTCTTCTCTCTCCTCTGAATTCTCACTTCTCTACTCCTCACCAAACTCTCAAGGTGAACAAGTGAACAATTGAGCTCTCTTTTGCCTTATGCGCCCTCCTTAAGGATGCATGAAGAAACCTAATAAATGGGTGGATGAGATCATCTCATCTCATCCTAAGTCAATGGTTGAGATCATATCAAGTAAATCTCAACTCAAAAGCCACTTTACTTAAGTTTCAATAGTTTCACTTTATGTCCCTTAATTCACCCACAAAGTGAATTAATTGTCATTTTAGGCTAAAATGACCAAATTTCACTTTTGACTTACATTTCCTAAGTCAAAGTGAAATTAGACATAAAGTACATAGTACAAGGTACAAAGTACTTCCCACATGTGTTTAGAATCTCACAAACACAAGGGGACCACTTTCCAAGGTACCCAAATCTCAACAACAGGACCATGCCCGACAGACAGGTACATATGGGGAGATGATTAGTTCGGACCTCCATGGGGCTAAAATCCCACTAGATGGACGATGTGACCCTAGCCAGGGGCAGAGGGACACTAGAGGCTTGCACCGAAGAAAAATGAGGACATTCCACCAGAGACACTTTGGCAGGCCTGGACCTAGGGGGGTCTTGCCCTCCCACCATGACGTTGGCCCTTGAAGGCCCCTGACATCATCATATGGAGACTTGATGTCATCCAGTTAAGGTTTTGGCATGAGGATGGCTTGGTTGGCACGTGTGGCATCTTCTGAGGCCTTTTGAGGCCTAACATCTCACTTTGGAGGCCTAGCGTTCCAAGAAGGGGCCTAACGTCACCCTAGGAGGGGCATGACATCATCCCTAAAGACAAAATTAGGGTTTTAATTGTTAATTTTATGTAAAACTTGATTTTTGATGTAAACTAGCCATGTCAGCCTTTTTTGACCTAAAATGTAATTAAAGGTCATGATTATTGTATAAATAAGGGAAAAATATCTTATATTTTTCATCATATTTCACCCACACAAGTGTGAGGTCTGAAATTCAGATTCTTTTAAGGCTTATTGGCTGAAATTAAGTGGTGCACAATTCTTGGACGAGGCTTCTTTTGGTGTATTTTTTCATTTTCATGGTGGAATGTCTTCAACTAGGGTTTGTGGCTAGATTATTCTTGATGAAGTAAGTAGAAATCTGCAATCCTTCTTTATTTTGAATGCTTATGGTGCATTTACTTGTTCACTTCTAAGATTATGAAATTGCTAGTGTAAAACCCTAGGGGAAAAACACATGTTATTGTCCTTTTCTATATAACTTGTCACCTACATGATTTTGCTAGAGAACACCTCCCTTGAAGGATATATTAGAGCCCTACCTTAGTAGCACTCTAGTATCATTGCTTCATTAAGCTTCATACATTTATTTCAAGTTTGACCTAAAGAAGGAAATTGTTAGGGCCTAGGGTTACCTACTTCCTAGCATTTTTTCCTTCTAGGGTTTTAGATATTGAGGCCTTAGGTTACTAACACCTCAATCATCTTTCCTTTTCCTTAAGCTCATCTATTATCATTTGTTTTTCCCTCTAAGAATTGCCACTGCAACATTGACTCCATTTACCCTAAAAGGCACTAGTTCATACTGTTGTCGTCCTTATACACACTTGCAAATGTGGAAAAAGTCTCAATCCACTTAGTGTGTCCTTGGAGGCACAATGCCTAAATCCAAATCCACTGTCACCTCGATTTGGATTTCTTCCGTCTAGGCTTACTCCTAGGGAAGCCAAGGGGGGTAGACCCTAGTTATTATGTGAATTATTAGATGAATTCTAGGAGTTAATTTTAGTTTGTTAAAGGTAGGGGGAAGCTAGCCTATATGAGAGGTAGCAATGCAATGCAAACCTTTAATGAAAAACAACCCTTTCCCTAAGTCAACTATGACTAGTGCCTAAGGTTGGGAAATGGGGTCAATTAAGGTTACAACAAGCAAATAAATAATCTAAGTACAAATAAATAATAACTTTACAAATTAATACAAATGAAATATGATTACAACAATTACCCAAAATATAATGAATAGCTAGATGACTACCCAATGTACAAAAATACAATCTAATTGCCAATTTACAAATGAAATGAAGGAAGCACTTGTTAGATCTATGACACCAATGAAACAATAATTGAACTAACCACTTAAATGATTTTCCAGATATGTCAAAAGAGAGATAGTTGAATGATGCATTCACCACAATGGAAACAACTTACAACCAAAACTTAGATGCCCCAAAGGAAAGATACACAACTTCTAGAAGAAGCACTCAAGGACTAGTCTGCAACTTCAAGGGAACAATAACTTGAAAGAAAAACCACCAAGATGACTAATGCACAACTTCAGAGATACATCATTCAACAATAGATATACCCAACTGAAAAGTAGATGCAAGAAACATAGTACTTGAAAGTAAAGTTGCAGGAAAGTAAAGATAGTACACAACTTAGATTTAGATTATGAACTTGAAGCACAAATTGTGTGAGTAAATTTTAATCTTGAATTAGGTGAGGTGAAGTTGCAAGCCTAAACTAGGTGAATTCCCCTATACTCTTACCGCTTTGGCTAAAATGATTGATGGGTGCTCAATAAGCAAGGCAAACAAGGCCTTACCCTAGCTCCACAGGTCAACCTGGAAAACTTGGGCGCTCAACAAGAGGGACACCTAGTGCCGTGAGATCACCCCTGACCTAGCACCCCAAGTAGCCTCCAGAAGCCTCCTTTTTGGTGGCGAAAGTTGTATTAGTAAAGGGTGCTCTAATTAAACTAGGTAAATTATCCCTCCTAAAGCTACAAGTTAATTGATTAAATAATGAGATTACTTGTATTAAAATGCTTAAGGAGATAGAGCTTGAAAATAAATGAAATAAAAAAAATGCTTATAGATCCACTGAAAAAAATTACAAAAGAAAGATGTTTCCAAGAGCTTATACAAGATACTTAGAAAAAATAAGATGCTTCTAACTATATGAAATATAAACAATGAACTTTAAAGGAACTAAAGAAACTAAAAAGCATAAACACCTATTAACAATTTAGCACATGAAACAAACCTTATGATACTGCATGGGTGGCTAGGCCAATCCTCTTTGTAGGGTGTAGGAAAAAGAATTAAAGAAAATAAATGAACTTGAAAAACAATTAACTACTTGCAACCTCAACAAAGGCATAAGATGGAGGACAAGCCTACTGGTTTTGTGCCAAAGTGTGTATCAAATAAAAAAGCTTAACTTGAAATGAAAGACAAGTAAACCTAGCCACACAACCTTTTCTTAAGGACAAGCAGGACAAATAATTAGATGGAATAAAAGGAAAACTAATTACCTAGCCTTATGATTTTGCATGGGTGGCTAGGCCAATCCACTGTGCAAGGTGTAGGCACAAAACAATTAAAAAAATGCAGAAAATTATTACTTAGAGAGAAATGCAAGCTCAAGAGACTCTCTTTGGGCTTGCTTGTTATCTTTTTAGCTCGGGAGGTACTCCGCATGTTTTGTCTTGTATGTGGATGTTACCTTAATGTTTACACTACTAGGCACTTAACTTTGTAATAGTTTTTATAAAGTTGTTTAAGTGGTTCTTTTATTAAAGTGATTTTTTTTAATAAAGTGTACCTTCTATTTTTAAAGTGACTTTATTATCATAAAGCACTTATATAATAAAGTGAAATTCACTTTAATTTTAAATGAGACATTTTGGAGGGAATGAATCATGACCCTTGATCTTGGAAAAGGCAAGATCTAATCTTAGCCTTTGGATCTACGGTTGGGGAAGGTGAAAAGACACTTTTGGGGGGAAAATGTCATTTTCAGATTATAAAAGAATGCATTGGGTAGTGTGCAAGACATGTCGAATGTCGAGAGAGGACATTGGGAGGAGAGTTAGAGAGATTTTCTGAGTATGCTTGAGAGAGGAAAGTGAGAAGAAAAGAGGGCACATTTTTCGAGGAAAGTGGACACGATTCTCGAGAAATTTTCTGTGAATTTTTGGCTGATTTTTTTTTTTCTGCTGTGGGAGGCCGTACTATATGGTTCCGTATAGTCCGTACGGATTTGGCACAAAAATCGAGACAATTTTTGGCATGGTTTTCGAGGAGATTTTTAGATTTTCGGTGGCTGTTTTTGGGCTGTACGGAACAATCTGTACAGTGGATTGTGGGCACGGAAAATGAGGTACGAAAGAGGCATGACATCGGTACGATTTTGGCACGGAAAATGAGGCAGATTTTTGTGGGACAGATTTGGTGCTGTGAGGTCTTTTCCTTGGCTAGAAATGTTGTTTTGTTGCTGTTATGTACTTTCCTGAAGCTGAATAATAAATCTCTCTCTCTCTCTCTCTCTCTTGTTGGGTTTCCCCACATTGGGGTTTTCCCTGGCATTTGCCTAAATTTCTGCGTGTTATGGGTTGCTGTCCACTGTGTATTTTCGCTGCATATTTTGCTTAGCAATGTGTATTTCTTCTTATGGAAATTTTTGAATGTGGGTTTTATACATTTCTGAAATTTATGAAGACAGTTATCTCTAGGTTGCTAAGTGTTTGACAAAATATTAGCTTGCTGATTTTTGTCATTAAAAATCTACATGGTATCAGAGCTTTGTTTCTGGCAGTGGGCAGTGTGATATTTGGGCAAAAGGGTGTGATATGAGGATCATTTGGATGGCATTTCCAACTACTTGCAGTGGAAGGTTCGTTTGTCAACCGTTCTCAAGGAGAACAAGATCTATAGTTATGTCAGTTCTGTTGTAGCAGCTCCTGCAGCAGATCTTGTTGCTTTGGACTTGCATGAGGTCAAGGAAGCCAGAGCTCAGAGGATTATTCTGGATGGGGTGAATGATCACCTTATCCCACACTTGGATGAGAAAAAGACTACAAGGAGATGTGGGATGCACTTAAGAACTTGTTCGAGGCGAAGAACGAGAACTGAAAGATGGCCTTGAAGGCTAAGTTGCATGATATCAAGATGGGTAAGGAGGAGAGTGTCTCTTCTTATCTTACCCGGGTGGCTCAAGTTAAAGATGAGCTGGCAGCTGTTGGAGATGTCACTTTGGATTCTGAGTTGGTGAGGATAGCCTTTGTTGAGATTTGTACCTTGGGAGGTATTCCCCATGTGCTTTCGTCCTCCTTAGCACATGAGAGAAGGATTTGACACTTTGTACCTAGTACTTTTGTCTATTTTCACTTTGACTTTGGTTAAAGTGAATTTTGGTCACTTTTGGCTAAAGTGAGTATTAAATCACTTTGTGGTGATTTTGGAGACATAAGTACACTTAAGAAACTTAACCCAAAAGTGGGTTATGATTTATAATTGATTGGTGAGATCTCATCCACTCATTTGGATTGATCTCAACCATTAATTCTTAGGTTTCCTATTCTTTCCTAAGGAGGGGCAAAAGGGTCTAAGGAGGGCGCACTTATTCATGGAGAGTTTTTCTCATGGGAGGAGGAGAACTCAAGCTATGGAGATGAGGTCAGATGCATGAGGTTTTGTGGAGGAGGCCGCTAGCTTTCCTTGTGGACAGCTTGGAGCAGCTTGCTTCATTATTTTATTGGAGTGATTCTTCTGTTGAAGAGGGCGCATGAGCTTGGCAGGCTTATTCCTTCCTGGTAGGATTTCTAGCCATCATATTTCAGTGAGGTCAGTTGCAGAGTGAGGACATCAGCTGGAGCTTCGTTCCTGTGGAGGGGTTTTCCATTCTGTCATCACAGATGATTTTTGGAGCATTTACTGTGGTTCTGACAGTTTGCATGAGGGGCGCACCATCCAGGGGCGCATCTGCTTGAGGGAGCTTGTATATCAACTCTGTTGGAGTTGCTATTGTATCAAGTTCAATCATTTATTGTGTTTACTGTAACCTATACTTGCTTTTCCTCATATATACATTTAGATCTCAAACTGGTTTTCCCCGGGGGGGTTTTGTCCAGGGTCATGTTGACCAAAAATACTGTGTCTACAAATGCATTCTATTAGTTCT
>ML793133.1:483486-497614 GCA_009831015.1 Picea engelmannii
TCAAATATGACACATACCATGATACCTCGGACCAATTACCTCATGGAGCAAGAGCCTTTTCTGATGCAAGCCCAGGCCGGTAGTGATGGAGGCTGGTACTGCTGACAGGACAAGTTTGGTTGAGAAGAAGAAAAGATGGGCCCCTAAGGGCCATGCTCAAGTCAATCTGCTCTCGTACTCCATGTCTGGGATCATGTGGGCCTCGAGACATGATCTCCTAGTTATCCCTAGATATCGGGGATAACACACCCAAATCGAGAATATAACCATAACAATCAGCTTAAAAGAAACATGACTGTTGGCTGTTATAAAACAACAGAAAACTAAAACAAGACAGTGAAAACTTAGAGCCTTTGCTTGGTCAAAGACAGACCAACAAGGCAAGCTGATAGGCAAGATGGGTAAGGAGGAGAGTGTCTCTTCTTATCTTACCCGGGTGGCTCAAGTTAAAGATGAGTTGACAGCTGTTGGAGAGGTCACTTCGGATTCTGAGTTGGTGAGGATAGCCTTAAATGGCTTCACCAAAGATTGGGAAGTCTTCGTGAAGTGCGTGGTGGGTCGTGAGCATCTACCAGATTAGAGCAGACCGTGGGATGATTTCACTCAGGAGGAGATCCGAGAAAGATCTCAGAGCAGTGATTAGAAGACAGACATAGCTGATGAGAATGTTGCTCTTGTGGCAAAGAGCAAGAAGAAAGGAAGTTCTAGAAGGGACTTGAGTAAAGTCAGATGTTATTGTTGTAACCAGTTGGGGCACCTTGCCTCTCATTGTCCTGAGAGGAAGAAGAAGAAAAATGAGTCTGAGGGGCATGAGACAGCTGCTACAGTAGCCATAGAGGACTTTGCTTCAAAGTTCGATAGGGAATTTTCTTTGGTTACCCTAGTTTCCAGTGTTGGCAGCGGAGGATTCAGAGGTGATGTTAGATGGATTGTGGATAGCGGAGCCTCTAACCACATGACAGGAATCTGGCGAGTATTCCCAGACTTCACATAGATTGGTCTTGGCCGACAGGTGGTAAATGAAGGTGGTATGACGAGAGTTGTACGTGGAGTTGGGAATGTTAGATTCCAACTCGAGTTTGCGAGACTCTTGGAGATTGATGGAGTTCTCTTTGTTCCAGGGTTGAGTGTTAACTTGCTCTCAGTCTCAGCCTTGCAGGATGTAGGATATCAAGAGGGAACATGTCTTTATCTACAGAGAGGGAGTGGACCCGGTAGAGATGCAGCTGATCGGTAACTGGGTGGATAGGTTGTATATGTTGAGAGGACAGCCTATGATGTATGATTCAACATTGGATGAGGAGTGTGAGGAGGCTCCTGAGATTGCAGTGGTGCCAAGGTATCAGTCTTGCATTCCGAGAGAAGAGACCAAGTCTCTTCTGAGCACTGGCAGAAGGCTCAGCTAGGTTGATCGGACCGATGCTCAAGCTGAAGTGAGCTCAGGGTTTCGGGAGGTTGCCAGGAGAAGATCTTCTAGTTCGATTTTTGTGTATGTGTTGCGGATGGCTCCAGGTTCAGAGGGAGGTCCTACAGAGCACAGTGTGATGGGACCAGATGATGGAGATGACAGTGAGTACATCCCTCGCTAAGAGGGAGTGTTAGCTTTTTAGCTCGGGATGTACTCCGCATGTTTTTTCTTGTATGCGGATGTTACCTTAATGTTTACACTACCAGACACTTAACTTTGTAATAGTTTTTATAAATTTGTTTAAGTGGTTCTTTTATTAAAGTGATTTTTTTAATAAAGTGTACCTTCTATTTTTAAAGTGACTTTATTATCATAAAACACTTATATAATAAAGTGAAATTCACTTTAATTTTAAATGAGACATTTTGGAGGGAATGAATCATGACCCTTGATCTTGGAAAAGGCAAGATCTAATCTTAGCCTTTGGGTCTAGGGTTGGGGAAGGTGAAAAGACATTTTTTGGGGGAAAATGTCATTTTCAGATTATAAAGGAATGCATTGGGTAGTGTGCAAGACATGTCGAATGTCGAGAGAGGACATTGGGAGGAGAGTTAGAGAGATTTTCTGAGTATGCTTGAGAGAGGAAAGTGAGCAGCAAAGAGGGCACATTTTTCGAGGAAAGTGGGCACGATTCCCGAGAAAAAGTTTCTGTGAATTTTTGGCAGATTTTTTTTTTTTGCTGTGGGAGGCCGTACTGTACGGATCCGTACAGTCAGTACGATTCCATACAGTTCGTACGTATTTGGCATGAAAATCGAGGAAATTTTTGGCACGGTTTTCGAGGCGATTTTCAGATTTTCGGTGGCTGTTTTTGGGCCATACGGAACAGTGCGTATAGTGGACTATGGGCACGAAAAATGAGGTACGGAAGAGGCAGGACAACGGTACGATTTTGGCACAAAAAACGAGGCAGATTTCTGTGGGACAGATTTGGTGTTGTGAGGTCTTTTCCTTGGCTGGAAATGTTGTTTTGCTGCTGATATGTACTTTCCTAAAGCTAAATAATAAATCCCTCTCTCTCTCTATCGTTAGGTTTCCCCCCATTGGGGTTTTCTCTGGCATTTGCCTAAATTTCTGTGTGTTATGGGTTGCTGTCCACTGTGTATTTCTGCTGCATATTTTGCTTAGCAATGCGTATTTCTGCTTATGGAAATTTCTGAATGTGGGTTTTATGCATTTTTGAAATTTATGAAGACAGTTATCTCTAGGTTGCTAAGTGTTTGACAGAATATTAGCTTGCTGATTTTTGTCATTAAAAATCTACTTTTCTTACAATGAAGGAAGAAGAGAGAAGAGTTAGGTGAATAATACCCCAACTTGGGAGGTCTTTCTTTGACGTTTGAAGGCCCCAGATGGGCTGTACCTCCTCCTTTCTAGTTCAAATCTCCAAAAAACCAGCAAGTAAAACTTGCTGGAAAAGCTGCAAAAGTGACCAAAGACTTCAAGTATTTTCTGTTAGTTAAAACAAAAAATTTATGTGTAAAAATCAACATGTAAAATGTACTAAAATGAACTATTCGAAGGGGTTAGAATGCCCAAAAAAGTATGGAAATGTACAGAAAAATATTGTAGAAATTTTTAGAGGCTTAAGTTGGGTAAAATGACAAATTTCCAGATCTGAAATTTGCCCACAAAACCCTTGGGTGACCTGCAAAACTTGTGAAGCAAAAATACAAAACAGAGAAGATATGAGTATATCTAGAAGATGAAACAAAATACTTTGTAAAATCTCAAAAAATCTACTCACTAGATCTACAATAATATTATCATAGATCTACCCAAACAAAAGACTTTGCTTGAGATTTCTACTCTAGATCTATAGCAAAAATGTATACACAAAGTAAATAATCAAACAATATCACCTCCAATGAGTAAGATGGCACTAAAAAGACTCTCAATGCACCATGGATCCTCCAAAGCTTTCTTTTATTCAATACCAAAAGGTTGTTGCAAATATTTGCAGCAAGATTTACAAAAGAGCAAGAGCAAATGGGAGAAAGAGAGAAGAGTGGGAGAGGAGTGGGAGAGATTTGGGCATAGTAACAGTACACTGAGAATAGATGTGAAATGAGGGAGGGGTAGGCATTCTTTTATACTTGGGAGAGAAGAGAGACCCTTCTTGGTTGAGTTACAAATGTCACACATCTAAGAGAAATAGACAAAGTCAAGGAATAGTCACTTTTAGGGTTTTGGTAGTGAGTTAGGGTTTGATGGTTGAGTGAGGGAAGGGGGAAAACACCTTTTCCTATGGTCAAACATTAAGTTAAACACCAAGGAGGGCGAATTTAGGGTTTAGGTGGCTTTTTTCACTTAAACTTTTTAATTCCCACATGTCAATTAGCAAGGGAACACCACTTTAAATTGTTGTCTAAGCAAGGGGGCATTCTTTAAGTGGAAATTTACTTTTCCAACTTAGGAAAAAGGTTAATAAACCTTTCCCTCTCTCTCTCTCTCTCATGACTTTTTGCTCATTTTACAATTTTTGGCTTTTTTAATTTAACCAATTATTCGCTGATTTTTTACTGACATGGACTCCTCATGGATAATGACTTAAAAAAACTTGTCCAATTGAGCTGAAACTTGGTCCAAGGGTGTAGGGGGTCTCATTCCATTTATTTTGAGTACTCACACCCCTATCAAAATCCCCTAGGACCTAGTTTTTACATTTTTACATCAAAATTAATTAAAATTACCATTAATTGGGTAATTTTAAAAAAGAATAAAAAAAAACTATTAAAACACGGCGGAATTCTACAAGACTTTAGGAGATGTATAGCATGGTGATTTACAATATTCCTAGACCCTAGTCACCCATTAGGCTCGACCATTAGAACACCTTTCACCACTTTGAAGGATTATTGTGAGTGAAAAACTCAAGGGCAACTAAAATGGCTGGTTAGGCCAAATCAATTACCTGAGAATAAAAAACACTCGATGAAAGGACTTCCGTAATGATAAATTCATAGGCAACTAACCTAAAATATGATCCATGCAGATCCATTACATTATTATCCCACGTAGGGGAGCGAAAATTCCAATTACAAAAATAAGTGCTGGGGGAAAAAATTGCCTTGTAGAACCAGAAAGTCTTCAATTGGTTGCACCATCAGGTACATAGCTTCATGGCACATGGAGTTGATCCCCTAGTTGAAATAGGTGGTCAACATCTAGCTCCACATGGGGACGTGTGTTCGATCTTTCTTTGTGAAGGAGAGCATGCGAGAACTTCAAAATCTACAAAACAAAGTGCTCACCAATACCCAACATAAATACATGTATAAAATAGATAAATGAAATACTATAAACAATAATCACATAAAATAAATTACTATATACAACAATCACATAAATGAAACTATGATACAATGAATAACCTAAGTAACATAATTACATAATGAAATAAAATAATACAAAATTGAAAGAAAGGAGAAGGGTTAGAAATACGTTACAAAGGGTGTCCCTTTGGACACCAAGTTGCCAACATTTGAGAAAGAGCTTGAGGATCCACCATCCAAATGGATAAGATGGAAAGAATTAGGACCAACCATGCAATGGATGGAATGAAACCCCCAATGTTTGAAACATTTCTGTCCAGGATGACTCGTTGAAGACCCTTTTCCAAGTTTTATCAACTTGGATTTTCTTGTGAGAAATAAACAACCAAGAATCATGCATCTTCCTCTATTCAACCAAACAGTGGATTTTGACAAGCCGTGTAAAACTTTGATACCTTGATGCATATGATCGTCATGGTGGAAAGTCAACCACTACTCATAATGACATGAATTTGATAAACTGAAGTTGCCTTCCATTCTCCCATTATCCTGTATTAAGTCATCTGTTGGTTGAGAGGTTGGAAATGAACATGTCAAAGAAACCATTGCATTCTTTTCATCAAGGTTGTCAAAGTTCTCCCTTAAAAAGATTGGTTCCTTGGAAGGAGGGTGGGGATTTGAATTATCTAGATATTCAACAACTTCAAACTCAAATTCCTTTATCTCCTCAAGATCGGTTACTGGCTCATCCATGGACTCATCCAGAATTTCCCTATGAACTTTCCTTTCCTGTTCACTATGAAGCTCAAGTTCTATAGGGTCTGGATACTCAATACAATTTTGTGTACTGACAAGGTTAGCTTCCATGATCTCTAATTGATCTTCATGGGAAAACTGCATGGCCTCAATGATTTCTTCAAGTTCCTCAATGGGATATGGTGAAGTATCTATCTTTATATTTGAATTGTTTGTTCCTATATCTGGAAGATTCTTGTCCTTCCATTTTTTCATAAAGGCATCAACCAATTCATTGTAAGTTTCAATTTGATCATCCCTCCACTGTTCTAAAAACGCATGCATCAAGTCCTGTATGGTCTTGAACCCATTATCATCCGAATCATGAAACCAATCATAAGCATATTCCTCGCAAAGAGTCATGACAAACAATTGCATTAAGACATCCTCATAAATAGGTGGATCACACCATTCATCAGTACACTACCCAAAGGCCCTGATATGAGCACTAGCATCACCATAATTATGAAAATCATGCAAGTTTTCAATAACATCTTCAGATATATCATGAGGATAACCAACTATTCCTGAAAAATCAAGAGGATTATAAAAATTCTTTATACCCATTGAAAAAGAAAAGGTCTGGGACCCAAAAGACTATTAAGGATCCAACGAGAGGGAAAACCGCCTAACCTCATCCAAAAACCTTTTCAAGTTCAAGGATGAAGATAAACAAGTCGTGAGTTCCTTCTTGAATCATACTTTGTCAAATTGTTTTGAAGTGGAGTCACTAGATGACCAAGTTTATTTCAAACAAACAAGAAGCATCAAACAAAGAAAAAACAAGAAGGAAAACAAAAAGTTGTAGGATGATTATTTACAACAAGAGATGGAAATCAGATATTGCTTCTTCTCCAAGACTTTCAAGTCGCCTACAAGGAGCAAGAGAATTGCTCCCGGTAGTATGCTTCAAATAATTTTCAAATGGAGTCGCCACTTGGAGAGTAAGAAAACAATGAAAAACCAACCCAAGTTAAAAAAATTAAGGAGAAATTTATTACTTAGTTTTAAAAGAACAAATTAAGTTCAGTCGTTTAGACCAAGGATAAAAGACTTATCCCCGACAATGACGCCAAAGATGTTGCCGTCCTTATACACACTTGCAAACTTGGAAAAAGTCTCAATCCATTTAGTGTGTCCTTGGAGGCACATTGCCTAAATCCAAACCCACTGTCACCTTGATTTGGATTTCTTCCATCTAGGCTTACTCCTAAGGAAGCCAAGGGGGGTTGACCCTAGTTACTATGTGAATTATTAGATGAATTCTAGGAGTTAATTTTAGTTTGTTAAAGGTAGGGGGAAACTAGCCTATATGAGAGGCAACAATGCAATGCAAACTTTTAATGAAAACCAACCCTTTCCCTAATTCAACTATGACTAGTGCCTAAGGTTGAGAAATGGGGTCAATTAAGGTTACAACAAGCAAATAAACGATCTAAGTACAAATAAAGAATAACTTTACAAATTAAAACAAATGAAATATGATTACAACAATTACCCAAAATATAAAGAATATCTAGATGACTACACGATGTACAAAAATACAATCTAATTGCCAATTTACAACTGAAATGAAGGAAGCACTTGTTAGATCTATTACACCAAAGAAACAGTAATTGAACTAACCACTTAAATGATTTTCCAGATATGTCAAAAGAGAGATAACTCAATGATGCATTCACCACAATGGAAACAACTTACAACCAAAACTTAGATGCCCCAAAGGAAAGATGCACAACTTCTGGAAGAAGCACTCAAGGACTAGTGCGCAACTTCAAGGGAACAATAACTTGAAACAAAAACCACCAAGATGACTAATGCGCAACTTCAGAGATACATCATTCAACAATATATATACCCAACTGAAAAGTAGATGCAAGAAAGATAGTACTTGAAAGTAAAGTTGCAGGAAAGTAAAGATAGTACACAACTTAGATTTAGATTATGAACTTGGAGCACAAATTGTGTGAGTAAATTTTAAGCTTGAATTAGGTGAGGTGAAGTTGCAAGCCTAAACTCGGTGAATTCCCCTATACTCTTATCGCTTTGGCCAAAATGATTGATGGGTGGTCAATAAGCAAGGCAAACAAGGCCTTACCCTAGCTCCACAGGTCACCCGGAAAACTTGGGCGCTCAACAAGGTGGACACCTAGTGCCGTGAGATCATCCCTGACCTAGCACCCCAAGTAGCCTCCACAAGCCTCCTTTTTGGTGGTGAAATTTGTATCAGTAAATGGTGCTCTAATTAAACTAGGTGAATCATCCCTCCTAAAACTACAAGTTAATCGTTTTAGCAATGAGATTACTTGTATTAAAATGCTTAAGGAGATAGAGCTTGAAAATAAAAGAAATAAACAAAGTGCTTATAGATCCACTTAAACAAATTACAAAAGAAAGATGGTTACAAGAGCTTATACAAGATACTTATCAAAAATAAGATGCTTCTAACTATATGAAATATAAACAATGAACTTTAAAAGAACTAAAAAAACTAAAAAGCATAAACAACTATTAACAATTTAGCACATGAAACAAGCCTTACAATACTGCATGGGTGGCTAGGCCAATCCTCTTTGCAGGGTGTAGGCAAAAGAATTAAAGGAAGTAAATGAACTTGAAAAACAACTAACTACTTGCAACCTCAACAAAGGCACAAGATGGAGGACAAGCCTATCGGTTTTGTGCCAAAGTGTGTATCAAATAAAAAAGCTTAACTTGAAATAAAAGACAAGTAAACCTAGCCACACAACCATGTCTTAAGGACAAGTGGGGCAAATAATTAGATGCAATAAAAGGAAAACTAATTACCTAGCCTTACGATTTTGCATGGGTGGCTAGGCCAATCCACTATGCAAGGTGTAGGCACAAAATAATTAAAAAAATGCAGAAAATTATTACTTAGAGAGAAATGCAAGCCCAAGAGACTCTCTTTGGGATTTCTTACAATGAAGGAAGAAGAGAGAAGAGTTAGGTGAATAATACCCCAACTTGGGAGGTCTTTCTTTGACGTTTTAAGTTCCCAAATGGGCTGTACCTCCTCCTTTTTGGTTCAAATCTGCAAAAAAATAGCAAGTAAAACTTGCTGGAAAAGATGCAAAAGTGACCAAGGACTTCAAATATTTTCTATTAGTTAAAACAAAAAATTTCTGTGTAAAAATCAGCAAGTAAAATGTATTGAAATGAACTATTCAAAGGGATTAGAATGCCCAAAAAATTATGGAAATGTACAGAAAAATATTGCATAAATTTTTAGAGGCTTAAGTTGGGTAAAGGGACAAATTTCCAGATCTGAAATTTGTCCACAAAACCCTTGGGTGACCTGCAAAACTTGTGAAACAAAGCTACAAAACAGAGAATATATGAGTAGATCTAGAAGATGAAACAAAATACTTTGTAAAATTTAAAAAAAATTAGTCACTAGATCTACAATAATACTATCATAGATCTACCCAAGCAAAATATTTTGCTTGAGATTTCTACTCTAGATCTATAGAAAAAATGCATACTGTTGCTGTCCTAATACATACTTGCAAACGTGAGCAAAGTCCAGCTCACTTAGTGTGTCCTTGGAGGTACAATGCCTAGGTTCACAGTCCACACTGTCAACTTGACTGGAACCTCTTCCTTCTAGGCTTACTCCTAGGGAAGCCAAGGGGGGTAGACCCTTGTTACTAGATTGGATTTAACGTTTATGTTCTAGGAGTTGGTTTTATTTTGTTAAATGGCTAAAGGGGGATACTAGCCTAAGATGCTAAGAAAAATGCAAAGTGCAAGTCTATCTATATGACAATCAACCATTTCCCTAAGTCAACTATGACTAGAGCCTAAGGTTGGGCAATGGGGTCAACTAAATTTGAGGGTGTTCAATTACAAACAATTTACAAGTAAAATAAGTTGAGACTACCCCCAAACCAGAGATTGCAAGTATTTACAAAAGAATTAAAGATGTTACAATGATTACACAAGATACAAATAGATACAAAAATACAAGAAAATCAAAGTGAGATCAACACATGAGCCAAGCATTCCCCAATATCACTTACTCTATTGGACTGCTTTTCAATGGCAACCATAAAAGCACTCAAGACTCAAGAAGGTGATGTCTCCCCAAGTGGGATACTCAACTCCTTCTTGAATCACACCACAAAAGCAATAAAGCAAGATATATCAATGTTTTAAACAAATGCCCACATAAACTTAAGATAATTATAGAGATAAACCATAAGATTGCAAGTAAAGATTGTAAAKATATTAAGTGCTTGCAACAAGTGTGTTCCTAARCATACATCTAAATCCCCCCAACACACATGGATTATCTATGCAACTAAGTGATTAAGGAGTTTCTTAAAAGTTTAAGTAAATTTTATTTCCCTCCCCCTAACTATGTTGGGGCTTTAAGCTTCCTCCTCCCTTGGCCAAATAACTGTCGGGTGCTCAAGATAGTAAGGCAACGAGGCCCACCCTAGCTTCCCAGGTCAGTCCTGACAGTAAGAGTACTTTTATCTCCCATGCGTTCTATGGTTTCTTCCTTTGAGATATGCGTCCTTCACAAGCTATATATTGGATATTCTACATGAGGTTTTGGTCGGTTTTTGCAGTAGCAACATAGTGTCTCTCTCATTCTCTTGTCTCTTTTTCTAGTCTAGTGGCTCATCTTTGAGAAAAGTAGTCATTGTATCGGTTGTAGGCTTGTCAAATGTAGTGCAACCAGCTCTCTTGGAAGCTTTATCAATAAAGAAGTGTGTGTTTTTCATTCAAACCTCTTTTCTTGGCGATATTATGGTAAATTTGTAATCTGATATGTCATTTTTTGAACTGTTTATTATGGTTAATTTCGATCATTTTGAATAGTTTTCATCTTCTTTCTAGTCTATCTTCATTGTGCTAACCCTGTAGGTTCCCTCTAAACGTATAAGATCAAATTTCTCACTGTTTTGGACCGCTTTCACACGCTGTCCAAGATAAAACAGCTTGCTGATTTTTAGTTTTAATGCAGAAAATCAGACCTTAAATCAGCCAGCAAGGCGCTTCATTGTGCCTAGGGACTCCCCCCAAAGGCTAGCAAGCACTAGCCCAAACGGAGAGGGGTTTATCTCGTGACATTTGGGGCTATTTCTCCTATAATTAGCCAAGTTTTTACTGCTGTCATAATTAGTTTATCAACTCAGATTGGAGGGTAAAAATTTGTGTTAACAGAGGGGTGTGTGGTTCCTATTTGAGATAGAGCTGGAATGTAGAGATGGCCTCCTCCTGACAGAGAATTGAGAAGAACTCCAGATGATTCTCCTGTGTAACGCAGTGAGAAAGGAGATCTGCAGAGTTGGACGTGCTTGTGGTTGAGCACAAGGTGAACATGTGAAATCCTAAAGTGTTGGGTGCATCATCATGAGAACATAAATGAAGATGATGTATTAGCCTCCTCTGAGTAGAGAGTTGATGAGAAACTTCAGATAACTCTCCTGTGTAATGCAATGGAAAAGAAGATATGTTGAGTGGACGTGCCTGTGGATGAGCACAGGTGAAAGTGATCCTAGTGGCTGAGCACTAGAAGTGGTTCTTCTATGTAATGCAGTGAGCCAGAGATATGGACATCCATATGGATGTGCCCCTAGTGGATGAGCACTAGTGGGTGTATGATATCCCTTGCTATATTGTTCAAGAGTCAAACCTGCCTATAACCCTAATTGTAATGTAAAGAGTACAGGTCGGCCCCACCTTAATGTAATTGTTAGTTAATGTAAAAGATAATTAATATGGTCAATATTAATTATATTATGAGAAAGAGAGGTCGGCCCTGTTGTAGCAATAGACACTTATGTTGACAGGTTCAGTTTAGTATAAGTAAAGGTAAATTCCCCATTGAGGAAATATATCTTTTGTGTGAGTTTGGAAATTTCAGCAAGTACATCTACTTGGGAAAAGTGCGCACCTCTCTTGGGTGCTAGTATTCTAGGGTTTGCAAGCATCCTCTTGTGTGCTAAGTCTTCTTGGTGGTGAAGGTCTTTGTCTTGAAGAATATAGCAAAGGATTTGGCTGGTTTTTCTTCTCTTGTTGAGAAGGGTTTCCCAAGATACTTCTTGTGTTCTTGTGCATGGTATTTCTTCTTGTGATCTTGGTTGCTGCAACATTATTGGTTATGATTAAGTTAAATGCTAAAATGGAATGAACTTCATGTTTAACCTTGACTACTGAAAAATCAACATTGAGTACCTACATGAAGTTTGCCTTGTGTTCCATGGGGGCCTTGCCACTGCCCTCTGGTCTATCGTATTTGTCTCCCAACATCCTCTATGCCTCATGCTCTGCCTCACGCTCTGGCTCATGCTCTGACCACAGATATTTTCGAGCTATGTTTCAACTATGAGCCACATCATTGATACTAAGCCTTCTTGTCATGGAGAATCGGCAGGTCAACAGGTTTGGCAAGATGTCATGACCGAAGAGTATCAGTCCATCATGAAGAATGATGTGTGGGATATTGTTCTGAGACCAAAAGGGAAGTCTGTAGTGACTTCCAAGTGGATCTATAAGATCAAACATGCAGTTGATGGAAGTGTAAAGAAGTACAAAGCGATATTTGTGGCTAGAGGATTCTCTCAGGTGGAGGGAATAGATTATGAGGAGACATTTGCTCATGTTGCCTGATACACTTCCATCCATACGATTATTTCCCTTGCTGCATCCATGGGTTGGAGATTACATTAGATGGATGTGAAGACAACCTTTCTCAATGGAAAAATTGAGGAAGAAGTTTACATAGAGCAGCCAGATGGATTCGTGATACATGAGGAGGAGTCTCATGTGTGCAGGTTGAAGAAAGCCCTGTATGGACTAAAGCAGACACCTCGTGCATGGTATGAGAAGATTGATGGATACTTGATGAGTTTGGGCTTCAGCAAGAGTGTTGTTGATCCCAACCTATACTACAACATTGTTGGTGATGAGTGCTTGATTTTGGTCCTATATGTTGATGACTTATTCCTCACCGGTTCAAAAAGCCTTATTGTTGAATGCAAGCATGCTTATTGTTGAATGCAAGCATGCATTGGCTTCTGAATTCGAGATGAAGGACCTTGGTATGATGCACTACTTCTTGGGACAAGAAGTTTGGTAGATGACTGATGAGATTCTCCCGAGTCAGGGGAAATACACAGTTGAGATATTCAAGAAATCCGGGATGACAGACTACAAGCCCATGGCTACACCAATGGTGATGAATCTGAAGAAACTGAACGAGACTTCTTCCGATTCAGGCGATATTGATCCACATCTTTAGAGACACCTAATTGGATCATTGATGTATCTAGTTAACACCAAACTTGATATATGCTATGCAGTGAGTGTACTCAGTCAGTTTATGAGTCAGCCGAGACAAACACACTAGATAGCAGCAAAGCATGTTTTTGAGATATTTACGAGGCACAGTTGGTTATGGAATGAGATATGCCTCCAGTGTAGACATGATATTGCAGGGATATGCCAATGTAGATTGGGCAGGGAGTGTAGTGGACCGAAATAGGACCGGAAGAGCACCTCCGGTTGTTGTTTCACTTTGGGATTTGCCATGGTTTCCTGGTGCAGCAGGAAATAGACTTCTGTTGCTTTGAGTACCACAGAAGCAGAGTACATTGCATTATGTGTGGTAGTCCGTGAAGCATTGTGGCTTCGCAAGCTCCTTGCAGACTTATTTGGACATGAGATGGATTCCATCGTTATCCATTGCAATAACTAGAGTTGTGTGAAGCTCTTAGAGAATCCTGTGTTTCACGATAAATTGAAACACATCGAGATCAAATACCATTACATCAGAGATATGGTGCAGAGGAAAGTAGTACATGTGTAGTACCTTTCTACACACAAGCAAGTTGTAGATGACTTCACCAAACCGCTTGCCAAGACGAAGTTTGAGTACTTCCGTGAGAGACTTGGCCTGGTGGAGAAT
Source organism: Picea engelmannii (assembly GCA_009831015.1). Classification (NCBI taxonomy): domain Eukaryota; kingdom Viridiplantae; phylum Streptophyta; class Pinopsida; order Pinales; family Pinaceae; genus Picea; species Picea engelmannii. Next base: position 496,967 of record ML793133.1, read on the forward strand.
GCCTCCCTAGCTGAGAGGGAGTGTTGATGATTGCAACTTCATGAGACATCCTCCAGATCGTACTCCTCTAGACTGAGTTGAGATGATCTGAGAGAACGCCTATGTGATAGGTGAGTCATACTCCTCTGGACTGAGTTGAGATGACTTGTCTTGGTCTGTTGTCGTTCTCCTCTGGACTGAGTTGAGATGACTTGAGATGGTCTCCTGTCGTACTCCTATGGACTTAGTTGAGACAACTTGAGATGGCTCTCCAGTTCGTACTCCTATGGATTTAGTTGAGTTGATCTGTTTGAGAGTGACGTCCCTTGTGATTGAGCACATGTGGACTTTTCCCTAGTGGCAGAGCACTAGAGGATGTCTGTGAGACCCCTTGCTATATTGTCAAAGCGTAAGACTATTGTAAAACCCTAATTTGTATTGTGAAGGGTACAAGTCGGCCCTACTGTGTAAAGACAATTAATATTATGTAAAATATTAATTGTTTTATTGAGTTGTACAATTCGGCCCTGTTGCCGTCCTAATACACACCTGGGTTATCATGGAAGAAACCTTCAATCCACTTGGTGTGTCCTTGGGGGCAAGTCTCGAGTCAAGGTGCTGTCACCTGATCCTCGACTCCTCCGTCTAGGCCAACTCCTAGCGAAGCCA
>ML793134.1:0-49641 GCA_009831015.1 Picea engelmannii
GACTTGGGTACTAAAAAAGAACTTAAGGATCATCTATATAACATTGCTTCTCATGAAATGATTAAATACAAACATAGTCTTGAATCTTTTGACAATGACTTTGAGAATATGCATATTTATGAACCTATAAGTATTGATTTTTCAAATGTTAAACCTGTGTATGATGAATATGAAGATTCAAATACTGGGTTTTGTAAGGATGTATTGCAGTCATCTATTTATGTTGAAGAAATTGTTGTCCCAAATCTTTTTGAAGATCGAGCTATGGATGAAGTAGGACATAATTCTTCATTATTATTTTCAAAAGTTTATAGTAGCTTACCTAATTATGATAATTTTGATGAATATGGTGATAGAGATTTTCAAAGCTCATCCATTGCAACTTCAATCAAAAAAGATTTGAATTCATATTAATTTTAAAATGATTTTGATCATAACTAATGTCAACAATTTTTTGTTCAAAAGGTTAATGGTCCAGATAAATATCAAATACAAAGTTGTGTGCTCGATGAAAGTATTAAAGAACAAAAAACTTCTCAAGCAACATCTTCAGAAATTTTTGGTAATGAACCCAGGTATGATGATTATGATGGTTATGATGTTGATTTTCATAAACAAGAAAACTATATTTATATTTTATCATTAATAGAAATTTCCAGCAGTCAAGCTACCTATGTTAGTGATGAAAGCCATCTAAAGAGCAAGTTGACAATCAACAATTAGCTGAAGTTTTTGAACAAGAAAAGGAATGTATGTTTGCTGAAATTTCCACTAAGGATACCAAGGGTTTGATACATGATACAGTGCTTTATAATGCTGATTTATCCTTATCTTTTCTTCATGATTATAAAACCGATGTAATACTTGTTCAATATTTGTATTCTTTGATATATAATGAGCAATATGATAATGTTGGGCTGCTATTAACCCTTCCTTATTATTGCAACTTAAAAGGATGTTTTTACGTACAACATGATAAGGAAAATGTACCTCAGTGTTTATTAGACGATGATTATGTTGAAAACTTTTTTCAAAGCTTGGAGGTGAACAAGATCGCACATAGAAGACAATTGAAGCAAATATTGAAAAAGGTTTAAAGGGATAGCAAGTGAAGGAGACATCCTACCATGTTTAGAAGGAAAGGAGAAGATCAACAAAGTCATAGATGAAAGAGGGAGATGCATAACTAGGATCAATTTCCCACTTCATGTGCAAAATGAAAATATGCTTATACCTACTGGGGTGAACTACAAGCTTCACACTAACAAATTTGAAGATCCGATTGGAGCCTAGTTGGAGTCTATATTATCAAAAACATCAAATACTTACAAACATTTAAATGCACTGCTATTCGAATGTAAGTATGAATTAAGTATTCAAGTTGGGTCTCGGTTATTTAAGCTGATTGCTTTATTTTTTATTCAAGGCCTTAATAGTTGTCCTTTTGTAAATACAATAATTTCTTGGTTGCATTGGAAAGTTTTTTTACCTAACTTGGTTACTTTGTTAATTAGATTAGGAATTTATGTATATAAATAAGATTTTTGTAAAGCAATTGTATAGTTTCTTGATTATACATACTTTAGGGTTATTGAATTTACTTTTTAATAAGCATGATAGGGTTTGAAAATGAAAATATAATAAAGTAGAGAGTAGGATATATAAAACTTCTCTCTCTCATCAAAGTTTTAGTGGAAATGACATCTATGATAGGGTTTGAAATTGAAAATATAATAAAGTAGAAAGTAGGACATATAAAACTTCTCTCATGAGAGTCTTAGTGGAAATAAATAATATCTCTGGTTGGTGAATTTATCCTTAGTAAGTTGTCATGATGAGATTGGTGAACATTTTATTAAATATTTATTTTCATAGTGATTAGGTTGAAAAGATTGTTCTTTTTGTAATCATGTCATAGAAGCTGGATGGGATATCAAATTTTGAAACTGGTCATCTTAACATACTCAAGGTTCCACATGCACACATAACATTAAAAAAATAATTGGTCTGTGAGGACATATAGTGTTAAGACTGTGGGGATGAACATATTTAAATGGGTATAATTTATTACGTGGGAATGTCCAACTCATCTTCACTAATAGGCATAATCCCTTAGTGTTTAAAGCATATTGATTGCCCCCATCTCAACATGATTAAAGCATAAACAAATAAAAATTGAGATGGTGAAAGGAAATTCAATTGAGAAATGAAGGTATCTCTTCCAAGGCTATGGATGCTTGCTGGTAATAGAGAAAGGCCTGTGATGCCAAGGTGACTACACCATAGGATATGGACACTTTTTGACAGTGTAGTAACACCAGAAGACAAGAGAGGGTGCTCATATGTATCTATACTTTTATTCTCCATCATTAAAGTTCCCTCAAATTTAGTCCTGTCTCGACACATTTGATCATGTTATCAGTAAATGAACTCCCATAAATAATTTCTTTGAGTAATATAGAGAACATATAGGGGTTTGACATTCAAGCCTAACCTATTGTGTTTGATTACTCTAAGTGACATCTAAGTAGACTGAAAATAAAGAAAAAATGATCTTTATCTTTCATTACCAAACTCATTGTTTTAAATATACTTAGATTTTCAGTTGTCATCAGTTTTATCATTCTTAGTAAGATTCATTTATATTGAGAGAGAAAGGATTTATTTTCCTACATTAGGTTTTCAATTCCTGCATTAGGATTTTATCTATGAATTAGAGTTTTTGTTTCTTTTCTTGTAAATAACTTAGAAAGTCTGCAAAATTAAAGAAGAGTTATTTCATTGAGGATAAGAAGAATTCTTTCTTGAGTCTTCATAAATAATCTGATTCATGGATATTTTTATTATTTTTCTATTGAATGATAAACATGTGTCACTAAATTTTGCTATTTGCGGAAGAATCTTACAACATGTTTGAAGATCTTGCAGCCGCCAACTCATGAAACAATAACGTGGATACAATAACAAAGAATGTGATGATAAAGTAGAGAATATGTAACATAATGACATATGACTCCATGCCCAATGATATAAGGCACATGTCTAGGGTTCTTGGTGCCTTGCAGGGAGACACCATCCCCTAGTTTGAGCCAAACATTGTAGCTAAAAAGGACACTCTAAAAGTTTTTCAAATTTGTTAATTGCTACCATTTGGTTTTTGTTTGATTACCTTAAGGGGAAGCCTTAATTCAAAACAACATTTACTATTATCATCAACCTCATCAATTCACAATAGGTTACCCATGTTCATAATCACGATGTTGAAGTTAAACTCTAACCCATACATTTTATCCACACTAAGTTATCATATTCATGATCATCACAAAATTTATCGTGTTTTAATAATAAAACTAAACCCTATAATTACTTCTTACTGACCCTTACCTAAGGCAAGTCAATATCGAATACCAAATCAAATTGAGATATGTTAAAACATTTTTCTATTCATTAGTTTTATTTCATTTTGGCTTGGGGATGTTTTAGATAATAACTAGACTTAGGCTATTGGTTTTTCTATTGAAAAAATTCATGATTTATAATATTACAATCATTACAATATATCACTATATAACCACTCCATTAATATATCATAATTACATATATACATTATACACCTTTAAGTTATACATAATAGTTTATTTTAAAAATAATATAACACATTCTCTCTCTTTATATATAATCCACATATATTTATAGCTTTATATATGTTAGTTTATAATAATATAATACATCTCGTTACCTATATATATATATATATATATATATATATATATATATATATATATATATATATATATATTATATTATATTATATTTTGATAAACATTTTTTTTTTCACACAAAAAAAACAGTTCCATTGTTATTCTTATAGAATCAAATGAAACTTCTGATTACAATAAACGGATTTCCAAGTGTAGAAAATTCCAAGTGTAGAAAAGTCCTGTTATGTTTAGTTGAATCCTGAGAGTACAATGTTTGTCTTTTTCCTTTTTTTCCCCTTATAATATTTCTGATTTTTGTCACCTTATAGGATATGTAGTTTGTCTTCTCTAACTATAGTTCCATTAAAAAACTCTTCAAAATAAAGCCACCCTGGTTCATATTTTAGAGCTTTCTTGGATTGGCTGTCAGCTATTTTGTTGAATTGTTTGTGAATGTGCATAAAGTTTAAGGTTTCAAAGCCTTGCTTTAAGTTGCTAATCTTATCCTTCCATTGGCTAACGTAAATTATCTCTAGTTTCGCTTTGTTACTAATCCAGTCTATAGTAGCCTTAGAGTCCCCTGCCACCATTAATTTCTTGATAGAGAAATGAGTGGCAAGATAAAGAAGTCCCCATAATCCCAACAACTCAGCTTTCATATTGTTCCCTGTGCCTCCAGAAAAATGTGCTTGGATGCTGTGTCCAGGAGTGATTTTTAAGTAAATACCTATACCACAATTGTCTGTTGAAGTTGCCCCATCAAAGAAGCCAATGGGGTTATTGTTGAAGTAGGCCAGGTTAAGTAGTATGTCTGTTTTATCTGCTTCCTCTTTAGGTAGATGTTCTTCTAAAGAGGTGAGAATTTTCTGGTAGAGTCCTTGAACATTCTTGGTAAGATTGTCAAACAAAATTCTGTTTCTAAATTTCCAAATTTCCCACATAAGTAGAAGGGGAATGTGTTTATGATTTGGCAATTTGAGGAACCAAAATTTGAGATTTTCTTCGATGGTAGCATTGTTCCACTCAAATTCAATTCTCAAGGAAGTGAGTATTTGACCCCAAATCATTTGTGTAATCTAGCAGTCCACAAAAAGATGTGTGACTGACTCTTCTGCCTTAAGACATAAAGTGCAGACTGAAGGACCAATTCCTCCACGTTTTTGATAGTTGATACCTGTAAGTAGTCGATCTTCTAAGCATAGCCACAGGAAGCATATGATTTTGACCGCTACCTTCACCGACCAAATAGTTTTGTGCCACCATTGCCCGTCATTATAGTTGAAGGTGTAAAGGATACAGTAATATGCAGAGCTAGCCGTGACTGTTCCTGTGGATCGGTTCCAAGTCCAAAGAAGAAAATATTTTTCGTTGTTTTGTCGAATGCCGCTAAGAATTTCTTAGTGTAAGCATACCATTCTTGTCTGAGTTCTATATTTAAACCCAAAGAACTAGCGCTTAGCCAGCTCTGTGGTGGTTCGGTTGTGGCTTTGTTTCTGGCTCGCGCTAAGCTGTAAATGCCTAGACTGTGTAAGTGTTGTAAGAGCGCGTTGGAAAGTTGGACATTGTTCTCACATCCAATGTAAGGATCTCTCCCAAGGATGACGCGCTGTCCTGTGCCAACCTTCCAAGCCAGCCATTGCTTGATTATTGGTAAAGCTAGCATCAAATTCTGCCATACAATGGAGGATGTCTTTGTGTGATGTACATCCCTGCGCAGCCAAGAAGTTGGGTCATTAACTTTTAGATATTTCCTGGTGATGACCTTATTCCAAAGATTGTTGTCGAAGAGACCTCTCCAATAGGTTTTGACTGCCAATGAAAGAGCAAACCATTCCAAGTGTTTTATGCCCCAAACACCAGCTTCTTTCGGCTTAGCTAAGCTTTGCCAGTTAGCTTGGTGATAACCAGAGGTTTCTTTTCCTCCTTTCCAGATAAATCTTCTAATCAATAGTTGAATACGGTGGATGATAGACTTTAGAGATTTTGCCAGACTAAGCCAATAGACTGGGATACTTTGTAGGACTAAAGTTGCTAGAGTGAGTCGGCCTCCCAGGGACAGCCATCGAAAAGTCCAGCTGTTGATCTTCTTCTCTATTTTTTTGATGAGCCACGACCAGTCGCCAATTCTATAACAGTTTGGTTTCAGGAAGAAACTGAGATACTTTAATCCCTGGTCTAGATTGTCTACCTGAATTTTGTAATCATCAATGAGAAAGCTCTTTAGAAGTGGATCTAAATTTTGTGCTATAAATCCAGATTTATGAGTGTTGATGGAGATTCCTGTTGCTAAACAAAAATTTGTGAGGAGAATTTTGAGTGTTTTCCAGAAGTCAATGTTGCCAGCACCCAGGATGAGGACATCATCCACAAATAATAAATGTGAAATATGGATGCCAGAAGCTACTTTAAGTCCTTTGAAAGTCCCCGTTTCAACTGCTTGGTTGATCATTTTGCTGAGTACCTCGATTACAAGAAGGAAAAGCATTGGTGACAATGGACAGCCTTGTCGGAGTCCCCGTTGGCAGCAAAAAAAGTCTGTTGGAGGTCCATTCACCAGCACTGCCGTATTGACCAAGGTTAAGCATGCCATAATCCAAGATTTATTTAATCTGTCAAGTCCTATCTGGTCCAGTAAGAAAAAGAGATATTCCCAACTTACACTGTCATAAGCTCTTTTCAGATCGAGTTTTAGGATGACTGTGTTCATTTTTTTAACTTGGATGAGTGTAGAATTTCCTGGGTAATACCCACTGCATCGAAAATTAGTCGAACCTTTAAAAACCCAAACTATTTGGAAGTGATACACTTAGCTAGAGTGTCTTTTAAGCGGTTGGCTATGGTTTTTGAGATGACTTTGTACATGAAATTGCATAATGCAATTGGTCGGAAATCATTAAAGTTGACAGGTTTACTAGATTTTGGAATTAGCGTGAAGAATGTAGCATTTAGTGCTCCAGGAATCTTCCTTGTGAGGCGTGATTCTTCAACTGTGTTAAGCATATCCATTCCCATAATCTCAAAAAATTGTTGAAAAAGTTTCTGGGTCCATCCATCTGGACCAGGGATTTTGTCCTTGGGCATTTTGTCAATAGTGTCTTTTATCTCCTCGAGAGTGACAGGTTTCCCGAGATTCTAGTTTTCTGACTCAGTGAAGAAGCGTGGGACTGACTGTAAAACCTCATACTGGACGTCTATATTTTATGACTGAGAAGCTTGGTATTGTGTTCTAAAATGTTGGAAAGCCATCGAGTGTAACTCCCAGTCGGTTATGGCTGCGTTACCATCATTGTCTATTCAAAGGCATGTTGCTAAAACCAATAAACCTACATGTGTGGCTAGAGGCTTGTCTTATTATATTGCAAAGTTTAATATTATTATTTAATGAGTTTGTTGTATGTTTTGCAGGTATGATGGGATTTTTTGGAGGTGGAAGGTGATTTAAAGTATGTGCATATCTGGATCCTAGACGCTTGGATTTAAAGTATGAAGATTCTATACGCTTGGATATTTTGGAGTTTTACGTGGACATTAAAGCTCAAGTATGTTTTAAGCCCGAGTTCTCAATATATGTTGATCAATAAAGCACATGGATGGACGTGGTTAAACAAAAAAAATATGTCAAGATTGTTGCCAAGGGATCGGTTCCATTTTTTTCTAAGTTTTTCTAGACCAGGTTCAATTGATTGTCACTTCATCCAACTGTTCCAACTAATCCATGGGGATTGATCACACGAATCTACACCATCCCTATCCCAGGAAGTTTGTTAAACAAAATTGAGAACAACGTGAGGATAGTAGATCCTCATGGATGTCCTTGATATCTCTCTGTTAAAGAAAGAATGTAATGAATGGTATAAGAGCTTGACTCAATGAGAGTCAAGCAGGTTGCAATTTTGAACTCTATGCACATCTTAATAAGAAATATGCAATTGCACTTTCTGGTCATAATTCGGGTGTGATGTGCATCTGATCTCAGCTTTTGATTAAATATTTCCACCAATACCTTTCCTAGGGAGGTCGGCCCCCCTCCTTATACATGTACTGTGTATTGTATCTATATTGTAGCATATTCTCATTTTCTGGATTAAATATTGTGTTTGCATATTTCATTTAATTACTCATTCATAATTAATAGATTATCTTGTATTTCTGGTTTCAATAACATTCAGTTCTGTCTTTTGTTTTTTCATGTGTGATCACATAAGTCTTTAATTTAATTAACTATATGCTGAGTGCTTTGATTGATGTCAGACAAAAAAAGGGTGTGAGATACCTTCAACATAGTCACCATCAAGACTAGATATTGGCCAATGTGTGTTTCCTTTTCTGCAATAGTTTAGCTGCCTTTTTTCCATTACGCCTAGGCCAGGGTCACATCGGAATGATTCCATTGGTTGTGATAGAATAGTTAATTCAACTTCCCCTTTTTCATTATGCCTAAAACAGGGTCACAATAGATCGCTTCCACTAACTACGCTAGATAGTCCATCCTTTCTTTTATTCATTTGGATTGTTTTAAAATTTTGTGACTCTGTTTTGTTTTGTTCATATTCTCTTCTTCTCTCTGAAATCCCTTTGTTGCAACTTCACCATCAATATCTAGATTGAGTAGATTTCCCTGGCATAAATAGTGCATGATAGTTCACAAGTAATATATGAATTCCTGGTTTGACAAAGTAAATGATCTGTTCACTAGTTTCCCTTTAGAACAACTAAAAGGTAATTAGAAAACCTGCCATTTTTGGCGTCATTGTCGGGGAACTGTCAATAGTGCAAACCCTCTTTCAAATTATTATTGTGCTTTAGCATATTTTTCCTTTTGCAATTGATTTTCAAATTTATTCTCCTTTTTTTCTTATTTGAATGATTATGTGAAATGCTCATGAGAAAAATCTGTGACCCAAAAGGTCAACCAAAGAAACCCCCCGAAACTAAAAATTCAGGGAGACTAGATTCAGGAGAGGCACCAAGCCAACCAATCAATCCACCTCATTAATTATTCCCCACTGCCAGCTCACTAGCCAAGAATCAACCTACAAATTCATAGGCATGCCAGTTAGTCATTACTACCAAAGCAACATCTTATGTTCAAATGAGATACATTTTTCCTCGGGAAAGAATAAACAAACAACATGATTATTACTGCCCAGAGAAAGAAACTCCAGGATTAATCACATCATCCAAGGAGTAGTTTGAAGACAAATTCCACAAAATGGCAGAAGAAACCAATCACTGTTAGGTCAAGGAGGAGGTATCCACCTTTAATTTCCCCATCCCGGAGGCCGACATTGATACAAAGATGAAAACCAATCCTCACTTTGCCTCGCCTAATTTCAATGGATCTTCTTATGAAGACCCTGATACGTTCTTGTTTGAGTTCGATGTCCTCTGTCGAAGCTATGACTATGTTAATAATAATCAGAAGTTGAAACTCTTCCCTGCCACCCTAAAAGGGGCCGGACTCAGATGGTTTATGGGGTTGGAAGGATACAACATCATCTCATGGGCACAATTGAAAGAGAAATTCCTTAAGAAGTATCAATATTACTGCAAGGAAAGGGACTCAGAGGAGGAAATATTTCATATGACTCAGAGGGAAGAAGAAAGATTAGAGGACTACATAGAATGCTTATGATATAATCATCAGAGGGTGAGGCAACATTAGTTGAGTGAGGACACTCTCAAGTTATTACTACTAAAGGGAATGCAGGAATAATGCAATGATCTCCTCAACTTGATGAGTGGAAGTGACATATCTCATCTCCCCTATGGAGATGTTTATGAGTTGTGCCAGAGGTATTCTTGTGGTACCTCATGAACTAGAAAGGGAACACAATATATGATGACAAGAACCCATAAGAGAAGAAGTGGAGGAGTCACTAGATTGGATATCATGAATATGCTGGAAGACTTCAAGACATACATACTCAATTCCCTAAGTTCACAACTGGACACACTACAACAACAGAGGGAGAAATATGAGCCAAAGTAGGCTTTGGAAATATTCTACCCAAGGTGCAGGAAGAAGCACCCAAAGAGAGAATGTTCATTAGATTAGATAGAAATATGTGGGATATGTGAATAAGATCATACTACATTCAAATGTCCATCCTTGCTAGTATTGAAAGAAACTTACTAGGAGACAGATGGGGAAGCCGAGCAACTGTGTCTTGTTATGCAAAAATGACCATGGCAGACCCGTCCCCTAGGTATGAATCTAGACCAATCTCAATATTTCAATCCTTATGGGCTTAATTATTCAATGCAATATCCTACTCAACAATTTTATGCACCTAATCCACAATGGGCACTCTCACCTTCTCCAAACCACCCCTGGAAGCAAGGCTAGCGAAACCAACCTTTTTCAATAACACTGCAAACTTGGCCCCAACAAGTCATGAAAACCTTACCACCACCAAAAACTCAGTCATAAAAACCCAATCATTCTCCTACTCGACTGCAACTCCATGTGCAACCACTACCTAACCCAAATAACCGACCTATCGAGCCGACCTGTGCTATCGGATTCCCCACCTTCCCTGCATATGCAATCACTCCCATAGAGTGCCAAGACATACACTTAAGGTCAGGGAAGGTCTTAATTAACCAAATTCCTAAGGTTACCATTGAAAAGGAGGATCCCCACAGGAGCAACCTCTTGAGACAAATCCCAGCCAAATTAATAAAGGACCATTGGTCCTTCCATACCCTGAGTGATTAAACCTGGAAAAACCAACCACACAACCACAATTTGACATCCTATGTGAACTCAAGAAAATCTGCGTATGAATCCCTCTTTTCCAGGAAATCAAAGATGTCCCAATATACTCCAAGGATATCAAGGAATTATGTCTTTAGAAACCCGAGAGAAAAAGAAAACACCCCCAGATTGTCCATGTCATAGGAAAATTGGCAAAATTAATGCTAGGAAAAGAAACTACAACCAAATACTTAGATCTAGGTAGTTTGATTGTAAGTGTATGGATCAATAACACTGCTATTCCTAATACCCTAATTGATCTCGGTGCAACAATCACTGTTATGACCCAAGAAACCATGAAATCCCTAGGGCTAGTCGCTCTTTGACAAACTCCCACAGTTATGCAACTGGAAGACCGATCCACTATTAAAATTGAGGGAGTTATAGAAGATTTTGTTATCTTAGTGGACACTTGGAAGTATCTAGCTGACTTCATAATCCTCCAACCCAAGTCTTCCCTAGGGGGTTATCCTTTGATTATGGGATGACCATGGCTGGTGACCATTGATAGATATATTGGGTGCAGGTTGGGAAGCGTGGCAATTTCCCACAATTGATCAACAAAACAAGTTACTCTATACCCTCATGACAAAAAAAATGTTGAACCAGAAGCCCTAATATGGATATAAAACGAGGAAAGCGATGATGATGGGGTAGCCCAATAGTTGCTCACCATAGACTAGTAACTTGCCATAAGAAATAAGACATAATATGAATACATTAGTGATTTCCTGGCCACTGCCCCACAACCTTCTGAGCACAACTCGAAGCAAGTTTTAGATCAGAAAGTGCAGGAAGATCTTTCTCTCGCTAATGCACACCTAGAGCCAACCGAAGAACCTATTATCAAGAACATAAGTTCCATCACTGAGCTAGTAGAGATCCATCTAGGAAAATTCCTAAACATTATCTGAGGACTATATGAACCATAAAAGAAACATCTCGTCGAAGTTTTAAAGAGAAATAGTAAGACCTTTTCTCGGGACTACATGGACATGAAGGGAATTCACCTAGTCTTATGTACCCACCACATATACATCACGGAATAATCGAGGCCTATTCACCAACCACAATGAAGGATGAACCCCACATTGAAAGAAATAATGAAAGAATAACAACACAAATTACTATCTCTAGGCTTCATTTACCCCATATCTGATAGTCAGTGGGTTTCTCCTCTTGTTATAGTCCCTAAGAAAAATGGAAAGTGGAGAATTTGCATCGATTATAGGGAATTAAAAAAATCCACTCACAAACACCTCTTCCCCTTGCCATTTATTGATCAAGTGTTAGACACACTTGTGGGGAAGAAGTAATTTTAATTCCTTGACGGGTTTAGTGGGTGCAATAAGATCTAGATTGCCATGGAAGAACATGAAAATACCACCTTTACCTGCCACCAGAGGACATTTGAACAATGGGTTTTACCATTTGGGTTATGTAATTCCCCAACCACTTTCTAGAGGTCCGTACTTGACATATTTTCTGATCTAATACATGACAATGTGGAGATATACATGGATGATTTCACCACTTATGGTAACACCTTCATAGTTTCCCTCACTAACTTGGAAAATGTGCTTAAAAGGTGTATAGAAACCAATGTATCCCTCAATGATGAAAAATGTGCTATGATGATAATGAAAGGCATCATCCCGGGGAATCATATATGATTATATCTCTTGCAGGAATACAAGTTGACCTAACAGAGATAATTGATACTTGATCTTCCTCCTCTGACTGGAAAGAAACGAGTGAGAATTCTTTTGGGAAAAACTTGGCATTACATGCGCTTCATAGAGAATTATTCTAAGATTGCATGTCCCATGTTTCTGTTACTAACAAAAAATGTAGAGTTTTGTTGGACAAACAAATTCCAAGATGTGTTTGAAGAATTAAAAAAGATATTAACAACGACACTTGTTTTACGAGGGCCAGATTGGTCGCTTCCATTCCATGTATCAACAGACACATTGGACATAACCATTGGCGTGGTATTGGGACAACATGAGCAATAAGGACCATATGCCATCTATTTTATCAACAAGAACCTTAAACCAACATAATTAAACTATACAGTAACATAAAAGGAATTCCTTGATGTGATCTATGCCATTAATAAATTCTGACACTATATAACAAGATATCTTGTGATTTTACACACAGATCACTCAACAATTAAATATCTGATGAATAAACCCATCACTAATGCTAGAGTGACTAGGTGGCTGTTGTTGTTACAATAATTTGATGTGACCATTGTGGGCAAACTAAGTAAAGAAAATGTAGTGGTCGATTTTCTCTCTAGAATAAACATAGATGGAAACCCCCTGCCTATTGAAGATACTTTTACTTAAGAACACTTATTTGAAATATACACTAACACACATTGGTATGAATATATTGCTAACTATTTGGTTGCAAGAAAACTCTTGGCTCATCTATCACCAAAGGAATGACAAAGGGTAGTAAAACAAAGTGGCCAATATTCTTGGATTAAAGGAAGTCTATTCTATACAGGACTAGACTCTGTTATCAGATGCTATGTGATAAAGGAAGAAATTCATGACATATTGAAAGAATGTCACGATGGGCCCTATAGAGGACACTTTGCATTCCAAAGAACAAGATATAAGGTACTTAATCTTGGGTATTATTGGCTCACAATCTTTCACGATGCCAAGTAATATGTGAGGAGTTGTGACAGTTGCCAAAGAATGGGTTGACTAGTACAGATAGAAAATATGCCCTTACAAATGAAACTAATCCCACATGACTTTTGGCGCTTCATCTCCTAGGGTTAGGTTTTTTGATGTTTAGGGTTTTCTCATTTATTCTTTATGTTAAATTGGCCTTTCAAGCCTCATTGTAATAATATTCTTGCTAATGAGTGTAGCCAACACATCTCTTCTTAGAGATAAACTACCACCATTCTAGCTAACTTGTGTGTTTTTTTGCATTTTATAGTCTTTTGTATTTCAGAGAGATATTAATAGAATTTGAGCTTTACTGTATTACTATGTTCCTTGCCATATCTCTATTGTATTTATTCCTTCATATAGTCCCTTAAAAATAACCTGGATCAATGGTATCAAAGCAGTCTGCTCCTTTTCGTTCTTAGTGCATGTCCTCCACGAGGTCAGGGTATAGAGAGTTGGGTCTCGAGCTTGTTTCTCTTAAGGGAAACCAATATCACACACCCAAGCAACTTTCCATGGGATGAAGGGACAATATATCCTTTCAAACTATTTCCTGAAGAAGCCCTTGCGCGAAAGAGGAACAAGATGATGGATAATTTTTCCAAGATCCTTTGACAACTGCTGGAAACAACAGAGACACCTTCAACCAACAGTCACTTAAAAGGTGCGATGCCCTTCAAGGTACAAGTTAACTTTGATATTACTTTATTTGAAGGCCAGATAGACACCAATGCTTATGAAAAATGGTTAAATCTACTAGAGGGTTATTTCTCTGTCCACTATTTTTCCAACAGTGAAAAGATCACCTTCACGCTCCTTAAGGCCCTTCCCCATGTTATATATTGGTGGGAGACATACTATGAGAAACATGTCGAGGATAAGTCTGTAATTTTTGGGCCAGTACTCACTTGGGCAACTTTTGTTGATGCCCTCAAGGAACAATATTACCTTGTTGGAATTTATGATGACCAGTACATGAGATGTACCACATTGTGCAAAGAGAGGGGTCAAACAGTGCCAGAGTTCACCAATAATTTCCATACCTTGTGCACCAAGTTGGGTATCAAAGACTCTGAGTGAAATCTGGTCCTAAAATATTGTGGGGATCTCAATAGGTACATCCAAAACAAAATGGAGTTTTTGGACATCTCGTTGTTGGCTTCCTGCATCGTATAGGTAACAGTTGATCATATCATGGACACCAATATAAAGGACACCTGCCAATAGAATATCAAACTCCATTGGGTCGTCAAAGTAGGGGCGTTTCTTCATCATGGAAAGTGACTCACTAGGGTTTAGATTCAACATAAGTTTCCTCATCTGATGCAGGCACTTCGTGCAATGGAGACCATTTCTTCCTATGGGGGAGTAATTCTCTAGATGAATATTGATGGACACCCACCTATTCCAATGGCTTAAAGACCAGTTTCCATTTTGGTAGTTTTTTTACAGTTTTTTGGGTCCTAAACTTTTGGGGCCGTTTTGAGGCCCTAAACAATCTTTTTTGGGCACAACTCTATCACAATAAAGGATTTAGTTAGAGTGTGATGGTAAAATGTGTAGTCCTCAGATATTTATTTCCAACTATATATCATGCACCTGAAACAAAGATCATATGCAAAATTTATGACCCTGGGAAGTTGATGTACCAACTTACCCCATACGGGCCCACATGACTTTTGACGCTTCATCTCCTAGGGTTAGGTTTTTTGATATTTAGGGTTTTCTCATTTATGATTTATGTTAAAAATGACTTTGGAGACTTATTTTAATCAACATATTGCAAATGAGCGTAGCCGACACATCTCTTCTCAGAGATAAACTACCACCATTCTAGCTAGCTTGTGTGTTTTTTTGCATTTTACAGTCTTTTGTATTTCAGACAATCATTAATATAATCTAAGATTTATTGTATTACTATGTTCCTTTCCATATCTCTATGTATTTCTTTGTTATATCTCTGTTATATTTCTTCCTTCATATCGTTCCTAAAAAATAATTTGGATCAACAACTGGTGGTGGAACCTTTTGAGAAATGGGACCTGGACTTCATAGGGCCTATTAATCCTCCATCCTGACAGAACTCCTACATCCTAGTCTAAATGGAATATGTTACCAAATGGATGGAGATAAATCCACTATAGGAAGCCACTGATCAAGCTGTGACATATTTTCTACACAAAGATATTTTTACCAGGCTTGGGGTACCGAGGGAAATCGTCACAGATGGAGGAGCTCATTTTACTTCAAGGAAATTCCGGGCTCCCATGGAGATCTACAGAATAAATAATAGGGCCACCACACTCTACCACCCATAAGAAAAAAAGATAGGTTGAAGGGATGAACAAAATCCTTGTGAATATTCAGACAAAAATTATTCGACTGCACCTCAAATATTGGGTGGAAAATCTTTTGGATGCATTATCAGCCTACAGAACCACATGGAGAAATACCACTGGATGCACACCATACAAAATGGTATATGGGAAACGTATTGCTGTACCCATCAAGACAGAAATCAAGTTCTTGAGGAAAATAATACAATTGGGGATGGACCTGTTCGAGGAACAAAAACGACTCCATCAGATCAATGATTTAGATGAGCTTCGATAGGATGATATACAATGAACATCTCTCATTCAGGAATAGAGGGATACATTGTAAAATAAATTCATAAAGAAGAAGGAATTTTTAGTTAGAGATTGGGCCCTATTATTCGGTTCAAGGTTTAAATATTTCAAAGGAAAATTTCGCACCTGATGGCTGGGACCATATGAGATTAACACTGTATACGATAACATGACTGTGAAGCTCCGAACTATTGATGAGGCTAGGATTCCACTAATGGATAATGGGCACAAACTTTGATTGTATAGAAAGACACTATCTAAAGAAGCTTTCCCTAAGAAAATTAGAAATGGTTGGGCCAACAAGTACCTGTAAATTGTTTGGCCAAAAGAATCTACCCCAGGATGAAGAGGAAAGAAAAACATATCTTATGCAAAAGTTTTTTTTTTTTTCTTATATATATAATTTTTTCTTAACCTTTGTTCATGCATATGCTACAACTCAAAACACTACAAATCCAAATGTTGCAACTCCATATGCTACAAATCCAGACGCTGCAACTCTAGATGTTGCATCTCAGTTTCAATGCAACTTTAGCCTTCTATGCTGCAACTCTGACTGCCACGTAATACCACACTGACATTTTTTCCAATACAATCCAAGTTGCTACAAGAATATTTCTAAGTCACTGCAATAATATTTCTAAGTTTCTACGATAGGATTTCCCGACATCAAAACATCCTCATCGAAAAATACAATACGACAAAAGTGGACATAATATCACCTGACAACATGATGTCACCAATGAAAATCTCACTAGGAAATGTCATGTAAGGATGACAGGTCACCAACATGACTAAGGTGGACACGACATAAACCACCAATGTGATGGATCGACTTATGAAAAAGGCATGAAACAAATGAACCCACACACAACACATGAGATAAGTACAAAAATATACACATTCCCGTTAACACCCATGA
Source organism: Picea engelmannii (assembly GCA_009831015.1). Classification (NCBI taxonomy): domain Eukaryota; kingdom Viridiplantae; phylum Streptophyta; class Pinopsida; order Pinales; family Pinaceae; genus Picea; species Picea engelmannii. The sequence goes on from ML793134.1 coordinate 16,713, forward strand.
GGTATTCACTCTGTGAACCTGTGACATAGCACCTTCGTTCGTGGGATATTAAAGAATACCCCTAATTTCACTAAATATTTGTAAATATATCCCAAAATCCTTTTGTTGAACCCCCCTCCCAACACATATTGGCAATAAAAGAAACCCCTGTTTTCACTAGATACCCCTTTTTATACTCCACGATACTTATAAACCCCTTAATACCCCAGACCCCCCCTAATACCTACAATATATTGACTTTATTTTTTACAATTTAAAAACCCCCTTTATGAATGAGCACGATAGGATATTGGTCAATAAGGTTACATCCCCATGTTAACACTTAGAATATTACTTAAGTGGAATTTATGATGAGTTGGACAACTTGACATATTCACCCTGTGTAATCATTACCACTCCTCGAGATATTCTAGGCGATACTTAAAATTCATAAGGAAGACCTGTCCATCAACCAATCTCCATAAATATTGCACGATTCTTTCACCACCATTACTAAATTTAGTGATATCCATCATTATTCCATAAATTCTGTGAAGTTACCTTTTGTGGAAAGGTGGTGAAATCAGACTCCTAGCCATTTTTTCCTCATAGAGTGCTAAAAGACCTTTGTAACTAATACAATGAGATCAACAAAGTAGGGTTGATATCCATGGGTAGCTTGGTTATCTACCGAGAACCAGACATAGGAATAGTTAAAGCAGATGAGGATGTCTAGAGAGTTTTTCAAGATGCAGGATGGGCATGATATATTGAACAGATCCAAGGGTACAGTGATGAAATCACCCTTGAGTTCGTAAGAAGCTTGAGGGAGGAAAGAACACAGGTTTAGGGAATCCACTTTGAGTTCAACGAGGAATGGATTTTCATAGCAATAGGATTTCCTCGAGAAGGGGAATGATGGTTCTCCTAAAAAAAAGAATCACCTACTGTCAGAGAAGTGTTTTTGCCGGAGGGGGAAGAGATAATAAGAAAAAAGAGAAGATTCAATAGGAACTCATTGAGCCCCCTTTGGGCAAGAGTTTCCTACCATGTGCAAAAGCATTTCACATGTGAAGCATGACATGTCGTCATAATTTAGTATCACCTCAAGTTGTTGCACCACCTCAGGTATCACCATACTGTAAACATGCCATTTTTCCTTTAGAGGTGTCTACAAAACATGGCTCACAGTGTTCATAGAGCTTAATGACCACAAGATTTCTTGTCCCACCATAGGATTATGAAGCTCGTGGTGTTGCATGCATTTCACCAAGCCAACTATGCATGGGAAAACATTGCAGGTCCTCCACCATTAATAGTGGAAGATAAAGCATCTCCAGAGCCAATACCTGAATCAAATCATGTGCAAATTCCAGAAAAGGAAATTTGGGAAGTCTCTAGCACAGAAGAGGAAGGAGTCAGGACAAATAGAAAATGTAACGAGAAACCTAAAACAATAAGGGAGATGACTGTTCTGAATAAAATAAGGACATGGAACTCATCTAGGTTGGCCAACCCTACTAAAACACAAGAACCAACATGGGAATAGAGGATAGAATAAATGATGGGAGAAAGGCTCTCCGATGAAACATAAGAACCAACAGATAAGCCAGGAAAAGAGGAACTAGAACACCCTGTTGAAACACAAGAACCAAAAAGGAAATCAACAACAAAATTGGAACCCCCAGTTGGCACATGGGAACCATTAACAGAGGAAGAGATGGTTGAAGGTTGGAACTCCCTGATTGACACACAAGGACCAACCAGGGAGGGCGCATCTCCTGAAGTGGACTCATGTGTTGCTGTAGCTTAGAACCAACCCAGGGTCGACGTTGCAACAAAGAATGAAGAAGGAAATCCTTCTCCATCCTTGAAGAAGAAGATTTCCAATCACACTCCAGATAAACCCCCGAGGCTCCTATATTATGTCCTTACAAAACATAATTTTAAGTTAATAGAAATTAACCTGAGGTTGTAAGGAAGAGTAAGAAAGATGAAATATAGGATAAAACAAGATCCAAAAAACCTAGAATATTTGTCCCAAGTAGCTAAAATCAACCAGTAAATCTGCAAAAGGAGTGAGGAAGAAATCACCAGACCAATTTCCCAAGAAGAAATAACTAGGGTATTCATAGATAGTGAAGCCCAAACTGATGAAGCAAGGATAGAGGAGAAAGTGCCTCCTAAAAAACGAGATAGTGAAACCCAAATAGAGGAAGTAGGGATATAGGAGGAATTACCTCCCAAAAGACGAGATGATGAAACTTAGACCGATGAAGTAGAGATAGAAAAGGAAACACCTCCTAAAAAAATGGATAAAGAAGTTCAAACAACATTTCCCATGAAGGATATTGGAGTTCAGACGTATATCGAGGATGATTTTTGGATAAGGGCCCAATTGTCCAGATGGAAGAACATGGAAAAGGCCTATGATAAGGGAATAGTTCCCGTAGAGGAATGCCAACATGCTATTTACATCCTGAGGAAAATATGGGTTGAACAATTGGCTACTCACAGAGAAAAATGGGAGAAATGGAATGCAGACATAAGGAAAGTCTCTAAACTTCAGATGAAAATAGAAGAATTGAGAAAAATACAAGGAAACCCCATAAGATTATCTCACCAGAAACCTTCCTAGAAGTCTATTATGAGAGCAACATAGAAGACACAAATTCATCCTATGAATTCTCTCGACACAATATTATTCTCGACTATGAGTAGTAATGGAATCCAATCCCCTTTGTAGGGGATATACAATTAAGATCATTTACTTCATTCATGAACAATCATGTTCAATGGGATAAATATTTTAGAGTTTCCCAGACAAATGGAATGAATGATTTATGGGTGAGGGGAGAATTTGATAGACCTAAATTAGTCCTCATTCCACATTTCCACTAGGCCAATTATAAATAACATGCACCCTTCATGGCTAAGAATGGGGAACAAGCCACTAATGAATGTGAAAAACACATAGAATCCCTGCTATGAGATGACCTACAAGGAAGCAGGCAGAGGTGGGAATAGGGTACAATAGAGATCAGAAAAAAATATGCCTTTACCTACCACAACTTCATACCATTAGTAAAAATGGTAAGCATTTATACACAGTGTGTGAGAACTTGTGGAAATCATTGTGTTAGGCTTAATTTCCATTATACTTTGATTTGGCTTCCAACACCAGAGTATCAACATAGTTTTGAGATAAATGAAAGGGAAGAAGAAATATTTTGGAAGAAGATGGAGGAAACTGGGGGATACTATACAAATTTTGACAATGGGAATGACAAGTACATCATCAACAAACTCCATAAAGGCATCACTCCTTTAGATTTATACTGATTAGTTGCATGATAACATGCAACACTCTTGGTTGGGGGGAGATGATGGTTTTCCAAAACACCATTTTTTTCATAGCCTTTATTTCCTTTTCTTTACCATTTCATCATCCTTTTCACTTCTACCTTTAGTATAACTAATGCATTTTTCCTTAGGTATGTCTCTCTATAATTCATGTCACTTTAAGTGGATTTTGCTAGTGTAAAAGAGGAAGTATTGAAATTTCCGTGCTTACTAATGAAATATGGTTGTTATATTAGGAAATGACTTAGAGGAAATACAATCAAGTTGCTGCAACATGCATTTCCATTGCTGCAAAAACCCTTTATGTTGTTGCATTAGGTATTTCTGTTGCTACAACACCCTTCCATTACTGCAACATTTTTTCACATTGCTGCAACACCCTTCTATGATGCTGCAACACACTACAACAACTTCAGAACAAAATCATCTACAGGATCTCTAGCTTCCAACTATGGTAATGATGCCAAATAAATTGCAATGAGTATAACATTCCATGAAAAAAGGGATGAGGAAGAAAAGTCAAAGAAGAGAAGACTGGGAGAACAACTGGAATTGCGCAAGTGAACAACAATATATGAAAACGTTCCAACTAATCCATGGGGATTGATCACACAAATCTCCACCATCCCTATTCTAGAAAGTTTGTTAAACGAAATTGAGAACATCCTTAGGATCGTAGATCCTCATGGTTGTCCTTGATATTTATTTTCTAAAGAAAGAATGTAATGAATGGTATAAGATCTTGACTCAATGGGAGTCAAGAAGGTTGTAATTTTGAACTCTGTTACCAGCTTAATAATAAATATGCAATTGCATCTTTTGGTCATAATTATGGCGTGAAATGCATCTGAGCTCAACTTGTGATTAAATATTTCTACCAGTTGATTTCCTAGGGAGGTCAGACCCCCTCATTAGACATGTATCGTGTATTATATCTATATTGTAGCATATCCTCATTTTCTGGATTAAATACTATGTTTGCATATTTCATTTAATTACTCATTCATAGTTAATATATTATCTTGTATTTCTGGTTTCAGTAGCATTCAATTCTGTCTTTTGTTTTTTCATTTGTGATCACATTAGTGTTTAATTTAATTAAGTAAATGTAGAGTGACTTGATTGATGTCATACAACAAAAAGGTGTGATCTACCTTCAACATAGTCACCATCAGGACTAGATATTGGTCAATGTGTGTTTCCTTTTTTGCAATAGTTTAGATGCCCTTTTTCTATTACACCCAGACCAGGGTCACAACAAGATGCTTCCATTGGCTGTGCTAGAATAGTTAATTTAGTTGCCCCTTTTTCATTACACCTAGACCAGTTGCACAACAAATCACTTCCATTAGCTATGCTAGATAGTCCATCTTTGCTTTTATTCATTTGGAGTGTTTTAGAATTTGGTGAATCTGTTTTGGTTTGTTCATATTCTCTTATGCTCTCTGACATACCTTTGTTGCAACTTCACCATCATTATCTAGATTGAGTATATTTCCCTGGCATAGATAGTGCATGAAAATTCACAATTAATATATGAATCCCTGGTTTGATAAAGTAAATGATCCATTCTTTGGTTTCCCTTTACAAAATTAAAAGGTAATTAGAAAACCTGTCAAAGCATCTGACTCCAAAACGCAGATTCTACACCACATAAAGTCTAAAATGTATAATAAAAATTTAGAAGAATTTTAGGAACTGAGGGAAGATGAAGTATTGAAGCAGGATGATCAACCATCAATATTCCAATACATAACATGTTTGGAAAGATGGGAAAGATGAGTAAATGTAAATGAGCAACAAAGGATGGGCACACAAGATACTCGATTGCTGCTTCTAAATGGTGTTCAAGTTGCTTATTGGGGAATTCTTATGCCTCGTGATAGAAAGATAACACAACCTGTGGAATTTTTCTTATGCGGTGGAGGGTGACTATTACCAAACTATTGTACTTAAAATGTTAGTTTCACCTTTGATCTTTCCAAAATCTACTTCAACCACTTTAACTACCTTTTCCATTTTTTAGAAGGTAGTTACGCATAAATAAAACCTAACTCAACATTAACAAGGATGAAAGGCAACTTTCAGGTGGGAGAAGGGGGCTGGAAAATTTTGGCAGTACAGAGGGTTGGGTGCTTAGATCCCAGGAGGCCAAATCGATTGCAGTGGATCAGAAAACCAGCCAATGGATTCACTATTGACATTGCAAATTATATCCTTCAGTTGATGTACTTTTCTTCTTGTTAATCAAAAGCTCTTATTTCTCCATGAATGTAATATTTTCATGACTTTGTGCAAAAATAAATATATTTTGTAGACACGCTCTCATTGCTTTCTTTATCACTGTACCTGAACATTATGTTAAGTAATAATTAATGATATGCTAGCTACTTTTTTATTATTATTTTAACTAATTTAAGGGTTCTTAGTGGAATGTTTTCTTTAACTACTTTATAATAGGTTTAGTATTTATTATGGCTTGTTCATATTGAATAACATCCTACGCAGAAATCAATATTTTGCAAGGATTCATTATTATTGTTAAGCTATGGAATTTAAGTGAAACACTCAACATGTTTTCATGCATACTATTGACTTCACTTGAATATTTCCACACGCTTTCTTCTTATCAGATGCATTCAAGACTGTATGTCTTCTTGATTTTCTTATGATTTTATGTTTTCTTCAGTGCCAAGGAGTACCATGTTATTCCCACTAGAATTTGAGACCCTTCTTCTCTATCTTCCATTAACTTATTTGAATGACTCTGCATGTTGGAGAAAGGTGCCGATTGGAGAGGCCCTAGTTTGATAGTTTGTTTGGATCTAATTTCTTTCTATGTATGTCATTAATTCTCCAACTATTTATTATTTTATTAATCCTCTAAATCTGGCATTAAGAATGTTCATTAAAGGTTGTTATTAGGTGACTTTGAACAACAAGTCTTTGTGACAGATTGAGGGTCACCCCCTCTATCCCAAGAACCATCTTGAGGCCTAAAGAAAGTATTTATCTAAGCCCCATAAGGTGCCTTGGAATTTTTACCTAGCCAAGAACAACATGAGGAGCAACATAATGCTCCACAGTCCCTTAGGGAGCTCTTCCTTACAATGTTTTTCATGCCCTTGTCGAGGCCATAATTTGTTTCCCTGATTCTCAACAATCTGAAGCACACCCCCTATGAATCTTAGGGCTCAAATCAAGGGAAATTTTATTCATTTTTCTTTACCAAACACCCTACTCAAATTCTAGTTCTCTCTTCTCTTTCTACATGCAACGTGTATTTGATTACCCATTCATGTGCGTCTCCCCCACAAAACACTATTTTCTCCATTTTCCATGTAGCTAGGATCATCCGTGATTTACCATGGACATACTTTCCCCATTCCATGTATTTTCTACGAAGATACTTCTGAACCACCACCTCAAGCTTCCATAATTATGGGAGGGAGACATTTCAACTAACCTAGTTTTTCTCATTAAATGAATTGGGATGGAGGGAAAATAGGTGAAACATTTTTCAAATTCATATCTTAGAAAAATAGTATTGGAAAGGGTGGCTTGGAATTATTACAATGTGAAGCCCCAAGAAACCCTCACCATTCCTCACTCGTTGTATCATGGTCCAGGTAGGATCTCGTGCCCTCAATCAACTGCTTGAATTTTTTCATTAATTAAAATAAGATACATATTCATTGCCTTTGATTTATCTAGTTCAACTTGGCACAATAAAGAAATATTTGTGTTGTCATAAACAACAATAAATAATTATTAATCACAATTTAAACTAGGCCCATATGTTATAATCCCCTTCCCCATGAAGGAACACCTTCATTGGTGTTCTACTATCTACAACATTATCTTTAATTTGAGAAAAAAATGGGTATAACACTCTCATGGCATCCTCCAATTCCCATGTAGCTTCATCTAGCCCAAATTGATTCTATTGTACCTTTACTTGGGTGATGGCTTGGTTCCGGAGCAACATTTCCTTCCTGTCTAGTATGCATAGAGGTTATAGTTGGAAGTCTCCCTTTGGTTCCACCCAGATCATAGTCCAATCAATAATATGATTAGAATATTGTTATATGTTTTAAGAAAAGAGATATGGAAAAAAATATGTGCTTTAACATTAGGAGGTAATTCAAGCTTGTATGCAGCTATACCCACACTTTCCAAAATATCAAAAGGTCCACAATATCGGGGTGCTAGTTTAGTACAAGTTCCCATTCTTTAGGAACTCCTTTCGGGCCTAACTCTACTATATACATGATATACCACTTTGAATTCTCTATATGTCCTATTTCTATTTGCATATCTTTACTGACTGTCTTGGGATGTCTTTAGCCTTTGTTTGATTTTGACAACCTCTTGTTCCATATCTCTCAGCATCTCAGGCCCAAGCATAATTTTGTTTGTCAGATTATCCTAACTGACTAGGGTCTTGCACTTATTTCCATAGAGTGCCTTGAAAGGACTCATATTTAATGACTCTTGATAGCAATTGTTGTAGGGGAATTCCACCAAGGGTAGGTAGTCCTCCCATATTGTGAATTTTTTCATAACATACAAATGAAGCATGTATTCTAATATCTAATTTTTCCTTTCTGTCTACCCATCCATTTAGGGATGATAGGTAGTGTTGTAAGATAATTTTATTCCAAACCCTTCGAAAAGTGCCTTCCAAAACTTTGATGTAAATTTTTCATCTTGGCCAGATATGACTAATTTCAACATTCCATGCAATTTGAAAATTTCCTTCGTAAAGATATTGACAACATGAATCGCCTTGTGGGTTAACTTTATAGGTATGAACTAAGCAACTTTTCCAAGCTGGTCAACCACCACCATTATTGCATTATGTTGTTTTTTTTTTCCTTGGAAGTCTAGTAATAAAATCCATTGATATGGTTTTCCACTTCCATTCTAAAATAAACATTAGTTGTAGTAAACCTGTAGGTTTTCTGTGCTCAACCTTGAATTCTTGACACCAAAGGCATCTGGCAATATATTCTATGATTTCCTTCTTCATTCCAGGCCATTCATACAACCTCCTTATTGTCATGATCATCTTTTGATAGCTTGGGTGCCTTGAATAGGGCCTCTTGTGAAGTTCATCCATGATGAGTCTCTTTAATTTTTCAGAGTTGGGAATGTACAACTTGTCCTGGTACATCAACAAATTATCCTCTGTCATTCAAAATCCTTCACATTTATATCCCATAGGTTCTTGTTGAAGACACACTTTAATGTGCACAAAGTGCTCACCGGTGTGAAAGGATTCCTTTACTCTAGATTTTAGATCAGATTCACATGTGTTGATTTATGTTAGGTGAATCATTTGCATGCTCTTGCTGAGTGCATCCACTACTCTATTTTTCTTACCCTTTATATGTTTCATCTTGAAGTCATATTCATGGATAAGGGATAACCATATAGTCCACCTGACATTCAAATGAGGCCGATTGAGTAGATATTTTATCCCCCTGTGATCTGTCATTAGCACAAATTTGCATCCAAGAAAGTAGTGATGCCACATTTTCAATGCACGAACAATAGCTACAAGTTCTAGGTCATGAGTGAAATAATTTCTCTGCTCATATATCTTCCTGGACTCATATCATATCACATGACCATCTTGCATAAGAAATCCACCGATTCCTTCACTGTAGGCATCTATGCACACCAAGAAATCTTTATCCGAGTTTGCAATTTTCAGAATTGGTGCATTGGTAAGGAGATGCTTTAGCCATTGAACAATTTATTCACACTTTTTAGACCATACGAACCTTACTCCTTTAATTTTCAATGATGTATCGAGTGTCCAATCTTGGAGAATCCATGAATGAATCTATGATAATACTCTGTTATCCCCATGAATGATTCCATATCCATTACATTCTTCAGAGTGGGACAATCCGTGATTTCCTTTATCTTCTACGGGTCCATGGAAATTCCCTATTTTGAAATCACATGATGCAAATAATAAATCCGCTTTTGACAGAAGTTGTATTTGCTTAATTTGGTATACAATTTATGTTTTATCAACACTTGAAACACTATTATGAGATGCTTTTCATGCTCCTCCTTAGTCTTGGGGTAGATGAGAATGTCATCAATAAAGAATATATTTTTTTTATCTAGATACTTGCTAAGGATGTTGTTCATCTAACACATGAAGGTGGTTGGTGCATTGGAGAGTCCAAATGGAACCATTGCAAACTCATAATGGACATACCTTTTTCTGAATAATGTCTTATGGATTTCCTCATCTTTTATTCTAACTTGATGATAGCCAAATATTAAATCGGTCTTTGAAAATACAATAGCCCCTCTTAGTTGATTGAACAAGTCATCGATCCGTGGAAACATATACTTATTTTTCACTATCACTTTGTACAGTTGTTTGTAATTAACACACAGTCTAAGGGTACCACCCTTATTCTTCACATATAGTGTTGGTTCTCCCCAAGGGGACACACTTGTCCTGATATATCCTTTGTCTTGTTGGAGAAATTTCTATTTTCGACACACTAGTTCAGTGGGAGTTAACTGACTAGTTCTATTTTAGATCATCACTATTATTCTATTGTGCATGAATGCATTATGCTATTATGGAATGTTCTTCCCTATATATGAGTGTATTCCACTCATTCATTGTATCATATTGACCATCATCTATGTATCAATCATCAACTCATTGGAGTAGTGTGAATATATTTTCTCATTCTTCCATATTGAATCTCTCTTCCTTTCTTGATAATATTTGTTTGTACTTTCTTTAGCTATATCTCCTGTGTAGGTTTTGATGAAATATTGACATGGTATCAGAGATACACTGCTTGGAGCAAGCCGGACGAGCCAAAGAATAAGGAAAATCAAACTTCCTGCGAGAAAAATCCATGGTCATACTTTTCTACAATGATTTCTTCCAAAATATTAACTTTTTGAGGAAAGGGCTCATGGGAGAAGTAAATCGACCCATTCTGCAAGTGGTTTTTCAATTTTTTGGCGATATTCCTCACCATTTTCTCAGAAAGCAAGATGGAAGATCACCTCTTGAAACTAATACAAATCCATGGTCGTACCTTTATGCAGTGATTTCTCCCAAAATTTTAACTTTTTGAGGAAACAACTCACAAGAGAAGTAAATAGAGCCATTATGCAAGTGGGTTTTCAGCTGTTTGGAAAAAATTCTCATCGTTTGCTCAGAAAGTAAGTTGGAAAATCGTCCCCTGAAATTGATACGATTTTTCACTTAAAGTGCCCTTTATGTAGTGATTTCTTAGTTTTTCACTTGCAGATTGAGAGTAAATTTTTAGGGGTTCTCAGAAACAGTGGGAGAGATGGATATGACACCTATTATATAGTCAAAATTGGTGGTAATCCTCATACCATATAATTATTTTGATTGGAATCCCGAGGCATAATTCCAACTCAGAAGGGAAGAACTGTACAACTTGATAATGGGGACAGAAACGAAACCTACATCAACAATTGAGAAGATGATATGGGAGAAATGAAAGGATGAAGCCACATGAATTCTTCTTGAATTGATTTAAACTTATCTATGGTTTCATGTTGTCGCATGCAAGACTCTAAACTAGATCTGGAGCACCTTAAAAAGGTTTTTTGGAAAGCGGGATCAAATGAGAGGTCATATGCTTGAGGTAGAGTTGAATACTTTGGATCCTGAAAGTTTTGATAATATACATGATTTCTTTACAAAGTTTAAATCTTTGATATTGAGCTTAGCATCTTGTGGCATTGATAATTCTAAACAAGTGGAGCAACTTATTCTAACAATCTTGGCCAAGCTAGGACCAAAATATGTTGTTTATGCTTCCACTTTCCATTCAGGCAGGTATCTCATGGGAAAAAATTGGAAGATTCCTACCATGGATCAATTCGTTGATTCTCTCACACATGAGAAGGAAAAAATCATTTATATGGGCCTAATTAAGGATCCTAAAGCACATGCACTCACCATGCATGGTGGAAAAGGATCATCCAAACATAAAGGAAAGGGGAAATCACAACATCCAGAGCCAAAGAAGGAGGGATCTTCCAAACCCTTCAACAATTCTTTAGGTTCCAAAGACTCTTCAGATTTCAAGAAGAAGAAGAAGGGAAATCAATGAACTTACTGCAATAAACCGAATCATGAAGAATCCACATGCATGGATAAACATATCGATCTTATGGCACATGCACTTCAACATAACAACCTTGGAAACTTCATTCCGGAGGGAGTAAAGAAGCATAAGGAAGAAGATCCTTATCCTAAGAAAGGTAATCATCATGCTCTGTTGCAATTAATTCCTCATCTGATTCATGGATTATAGATTTTGGTGCATCCCATCATATGGTAGAAAAAGATGAAGTTTTCTCTTCTTTGAGTCCATGCTCAAGACCCCCTATTCTCATGGGGGATGATACTCCAGTAACAATAGAAGGAGAGCAGAGAGTGGAACTCCATAATAACATTTTTGAGAATATTTTACATGTTCCAAAGATTTCTATGAATATTCTCTCAGTTTATCAGATCACTCAAAAAGGTAAAAAGGGTGAATTTACATCAGATTCAGTTTCAATAATTGACATGCATGACAATTCCATCATTGCAATTGGTGAGGTGGATCACAAGTCAAGGTTGTATAAATTCACTAAGTTTTTTTGACGATGCATCCTCTTTTCTAATTACACATAAGGAGATTACTTTGCATGCACCTCTAGTGCAACATGCAGATACTCTTGTAACTCCATCAGTTCCAGACATCAGAGATGATGATTCCATACACTCAGATTCAAACTCATATTTAGACTCAGATTTAGAGGATTCTGTACATGGATTGAGTAGGTAGTACATCCATATGAGGAGCCAACGTTGGAGCTTCAACAGATGCCCAAGTGGGCATCGTCCACACTTCAGGAAATAGGAAACCTTGCAGGGAATCCATTGGATTTGAGAAGCCCCCTCATGTACTCTCATCTTATGAACCTGCGATGCCCATGCATTGCTATATGGTTAAATATTTTGATCTACAGCTCTGCAGTGAGGCTGTGGGAAATCCATTATGGCAAGCAACCAAGCAGAAGGAGTATGGATTACTACTAAAGAATTATACTTGGCATCTGGTTCCACTTCCACCAGAAAGGAATATTTTCAGGTGCAGATGGGTCCACATGATCAAGAGGTACAAGGCCCGAATGGTTGCCAAAGGACTTCATCAGATCCATAAATATTTCTACATCTTCACGAATACTTTCAGTGAGCAGAAGTTTCAGACTTTGTGGGATCGTCTTGCAGTGAAGAACACAGTTGTGTAACAACTACCATTTTCTTCTTTTGATGCATTATATTTTGAGGGGGGGTTTTGTTCCCACGTGGTTTTCCCTCTTTCCTCATTTTTATTCAGTGTTCATTAGTTGCATTGTACATGAGTACCTAATATCGCCTAGTAGCTGGGACTCCATTTTTACTCCATAGTGATGTTCAGGTGGGAGTTGGATAAATTTCTATTTTCGACACACTAGTTCAGTGGAAGTTAACAGACTAGTTCTATTTTAGACTTTCTATTTTATATCATCACTATTATGTTATTATGCATGCATGCATTATGCTATTATGGAATTTTCTACCCTATATATGAGTGTATTCCACTCATTCATTGTATCATATTGATCATCATCTATGTATTAATCATCAACTCATTGGAGTACTGTGAATATATTTTCTCATTCTTCCATATTGAATCTCTTTTCCTTCCTTGATAATCTTTTTTTGTACTTGCTTTAGCTAGATCTCCTTTGCAGGTTTCGATGAAACATTGACATTGACATGCCTAACATTTCCTTCAATTGCAACTTCATCTCTACTAGTTCAGGGGTACTCATCCTATAAGGAACCTTGGATATAGATATAAATCATGACATGATATCAATTGAGAAATCAATGTCCCATTACGAGGTAGTCTTTGTATATCATCTAGAAACATGTCCCTAAATTATTGGAGTATTGGATAGTCTTTGATTATTGAGCAATTATTTTCTACTATCTCCAACACATGGAAAACATACATTTGAAAACCTTTTTGGGAGTACTTCTTCAGCTGTAATGTGGAGAGATGCATTATGGAAGTAAGCTTCAAAATGTGTTTTATTGTCCTGAAGGCTCCTTCATCATCCACACATTAAGAGGTTTTATTATAGAAGTCTAACTTGACATTTTTAGATCAGTGAAATATGTAATAGCATGCAACAAGAAATCTAACCAGTCTAACCAAGCATCAATAAATTTAGTAAATCAAAGAGAGAAAGAACCAAGAGAGAAAAAAGAATGAGACATGTATTTATGTGGTAAAACCATAATGTGGGGAAACATCCACAGAATATGGTCTTTGTATTCCTCATGTAAACTCTTTAATCTTACAAGAGAGGTAATCCCCATATGCTTGATATGGCCTAAGGACCCATAGGGTCCAATATAAATATCAATACCATAAACCACTCACTCTCTCACACTCTTTCACATATAAAGGGCCTCCTTCAACTCTATTTTATATGAGATAATAAAAGGAGAACAATTCCCATAATGCATGTGGGATAAAACATTTTTACAATATAGAGAGTTATTGAAGAATAATATTACAAAATGTCATAGCGATGTAATCTAAAACCATTAGGCAATCATTAACACATTCTAACATTCCCCCTTAATGATGACTAGATGAATGTAATCACAGTTGGAGTTGTGTTACATGCCAATACAATATCTCACAAGTCTAATGATGCCTCGTTGTGTGTACAAATTCCTTATAATGATAGGCTATACAACAATAAATGTTGTTTATGCCTCATTGTGTGTATATATTCCTCATAATGATAGGATATAAAATGGTAAATGTGGCCACTAGACAAACATTACATGATGGATGTAATCTGAAGATGAAGATGGCATTCCATTACATTCCCCCTTAATGACAACTTCAAATATCCTAGATAAGTGGAAAAGATAACTTCAAACTTTGCTACTATCAAGGATAAGATCCTAAGTGGAACAATGTATAAAACCATCCATATGATAGAACTAGGTCATCAATAAGGTGCAAGGAGAAGATAATTGTGACCATCAAGAATCATTGCAAAATGAATAGAAACCAAGTCCTCAATAAGGTGCAAGGATAAATCACTTGCTACCATCAAGAACCAATGCAAAATGACCAGTAACTAGGTCCTCAATAAGGTGCAAGGAAAATATACTTTCTACCATCAAGAACCAATGCAATGACCAACAAAGACAACATTTATATGTGAATGATGAAGTGCCAAGAAACTCAATATATAGTAGGAATATGCAGAACCAATATGTCTCCAAAATCTTCTCACACATTTCTGAGGAACATGTGAAGCAAGAAGAGAGAAAATTGCAAGAAGGAAACTCCAAGAGAAATGACATGAATCATCACAACAAGTCCAAAATGTGTCAATAATGCATGAATGATTGAAAAATATGAAGTGGAAGATGATCCAACATACTAAAAGTGTCTATGACCAACCAAACTTATTCAATCAAGAACTTGAACATGATCTTACAATAATCATCAAGCTCAATAAGTGCTCAAATATTTTCCACATGCAATGTAAAATAGTCTCCCATAAAAAATATATGATTCCAAGGAAAGCACCTAATTCCTTCCATCAAGAAGCTCTCTCAGATATAGTGGTAAACTTGAACTTGTTGTTGGAAACAATGATCCAATGCTCTGGGTGCACAATGATCCAAGGGCCAAGTGATGTTGCAGATCTGAGTGTAAGGAGGCTACTACAAAACTAGATTATAAATACATGTGCAATGACTCCTTCAAACAATAATTAAACCAAACAAATGATCCACAAGTACCAAATATCAAATAATCAAAGAAAAACCCTCACTGCAACAATGAGAGAAAGAACCGATTGTAGATCAAAATGGAAAGGTTGTAGATCCGCAAGAAAAGTCACAAAGCACTGTGGTTGTGGAAAATGAACTATCTACAAAATATATGTAAGATCCCCAAGCACCAGATCTGCAAGATGAAAAACCCTCGCTGCCAAAGAAACCTTTACCCATTTTTCCAAGTGCATGGATTAACATTTATATGGAATTCATTGTGGGGTTACCAAAATCTGGAAATAAATCTATAATCATGGTTGTGGTTGATCACCTTTATAATATGATCATTTTTTTTCTCTACAACTCCCCTTCAAGGCCTCTACAGTTTCTCAAGTATTTATGTATAAAATATTTAAAATCCATGGTATGTCGCACTCAATTGTGACAGACTATGACCCCACCTTCACCAACAATTCCTAGCAAGAGTTGTTTTATCTCTAGGGCAATCACTTGAATCTCAACACAACATATCACTCCCAAACTAATGGTCATACTGGAACTATAAATAGGTAATCAGAAGTATATTTTCGATGCTTTACTTCAGAGAGATAATCCCAATGGGTCCAATGGTTACCTCTAGCAGAATGGTGGTATAATACAACTTATCATGGTGCCACTCAAATGAATCCATTTTAGGATTCTTATGGCCAAAATACCTCATAAGTACTATCCTACTTACCAAGAGTCTCTAAGGTGTAGAAGTTAGACAAAACCTTCATATATTGAGTTGAAATTATCCACACTCTCAAGGATAATCTAATAATGGATCAAAACCAGATGAGGCAACATGCTAATCAACATCATTTTGAATGCCATTTTGACAAAGGAGATTAGGTGTTCATTTATTTACAACCTTATAAGAAGACCTCAATCAAAGACAACCACTATTATAATATTTCTCTCAAGTTTTATGGCACTTATAAGGTCCTCAAACATATTGGGCCAATGGCTTACAAATTGGGGCTTCCTAGCCACTTTAAAATCCATCCAATCTTTCATGTCTTTTGGTTAAATAAAGTGGTTGGATCTAATTTCTGTATTCAAACTAGCCTTCCCGAATTGGATGAAGAAGGTTCCATTTGGTCACAACCTTAGGCCATCCTCAACATAAGAGAGTGGTGTCTCTGCCAACATTCTATACAAGAGGTCCTGATACAATCAAAGGATACATAGATCAAGGATGCAACATTGGAGCTAGCATAGATCCTTCAACAATTTCTTCATCTCCAACCTTGAGGACAATTCTACTTTGTGAGGGAGAGGGCATGTTAGGGTCCTACCCAAACCACCTTAAGTATATAGATATGTTTTTATTTATTGAGGCCATATCTATTAAGGAAGTCCCATGTAGTAGTTATAGTGTGAAATCAATAACTGTAAGAAGGCTTACTAGAAAGTTCCTAGGAGATTAGATAGAAACTATATAAATAATTAAAAACACGGTAATGAGATGCCTTGTGAATCGTATTGTAATTGGAGGTTTCCCCCTCGAAGAGGCAAGTGAACATTGCTTTTATCAATAAATGTATTGCTAATTGTGTTAGTTCTCCTACAATTGCTTATTACGGTTATGATTTGCCATTTTCACTCTAAATATTGCTATAGTATGTTATCTCTACTTTGAATATTCTATTTTGCTAATAGGGAATATTACAAGACCTCTAAAGTCAAGAAAAACCTAAATTCCATCTATATACTTCTTACATTAGATAACTATAGGGTTGACCCAATCTGATTCATCCACAGGAAAAATTAGACATACAACAAGTATGCATTCAATATCCATATTTACATTCTCTTTGACCCATGGATTGAGGTAGTAAGGGCACTGTTTAATTGGGTTCACATCTAGCCTCAAATCAATTTTCGTCTATCCTAACTCAATTTTAATACCCTTGATCTCTAAAAATATTTAGGGAATAGATCCTCATACTCCTTTAGCAATGCTACAACTTTGTACATAGTTTGCTCATCCCAATATTCCCCAACTGAAGAAATATTTAGATGTTTTTCACTCCTTATATTTATCTTTCAAAACTTTATAGGTTGTTGATAGGGATTTTTTTATGCATCTTCATTGTTCTCCTGCAGTTGTCTAGAGCCTTTAGACTCCTTGAAAGAGAGGTGACACAACTCTTCCAAGCCATCCTCATCCCTGTCATCATGTACTAGCTTCCTAAATCAAAGAAAATCATCTAAATTATGCTCCAATTCCTTGACAGTGGTATTTTGACAACATTGTATTAAAATCATAGTGGGAAACTCATGTTTCTACTAATCGGTAAACAAACACCACTTAAAGGTCATCAAGGCTACTATAATCTCAAGATTTTTTCTAGTATAGGAGAAAGTAATGTAAAAATGAGCCTGAATCATAGTTCACACTCTTGTATGCCTCCCACACTCTTCGTGTAGGTACCAAGCCCTAGGGATAGACCCTAAGGTATGCAAGAAATTATGCACCCAATACTCTGATTGAAGGCCTTCAATATGTTGAGCACACACTTATATTGCAAGTGGGGTGTGAATAAGTATAAGGCTATCCTTATTTTTAACATCCATAAACCATAATGAAGCAATCACATAAATGTAACAACTAGAAGACATAATATTTTACATGGAAACCCTTTCGAGAGAAAACCAAAAAAACTTCTTTTTATAAATTCATAGGCACCAACCTACTATTACAAATGTTTGTAGGCACAAACCTATTGGAGACACCGATTCCATCTGTTGTTTGTGGGCATTGACCTGCTGGAGATAACGATCCCCTTTGTTGTTTGGAGGCACCGACCTATTGGAGACACCAATCCCCTTTGTTGTTTGTAGGCACCGACCTACTAGAGACACCAATCCCCAAAACTATTTGTTTTGTAGGCAACAACTTGTTTACAAGTTTACAAGTTTTTCATATGCATTTCCTTCATTGGTTTGCTCGCTTCTTTTGTCTTCACCAAATCTACTCTACGCTTGTTACTTCTACTTCTGCTAGATCTTCTCT
Organism: Picea engelmannii; assembly: GCA_009831015.1. Taxonomy (NCBI): domain Eukaryota; kingdom Viridiplantae; phylum Streptophyta; class Pinopsida; order Pinales; family Pinaceae; genus Picea; species Picea engelmannii. Next base: position 34,991 of record ML793134.1, read on the forward strand.
GCACTCGCTTTTTTTGCTTTCACCAGATCGGCTAGAAACTCACTCATTTTGATTCTGTTAGATCTACTTGGTGCTCGCTCGTTCTTCTTTCGCAAGATCTATTAGCTGGATCATCACATACTTCATCACTCTCTCATTTTTAAATAATATTCAATCTTTTCTCATATTATATTTTCATATGTAAATATTACATTTCCGCTCTTCACCCACACCATATTTCTCACAATTCTCTTCTCCTTTTATACTTTATCATTAACTCTACATGAAAATTCATGTATATTTGAGAATACATGACTTTCATTAAACAAATAATTAATTTCTCCTTTTTTCAATTTAATTTTCAACATACCATGGGAAAAATACCATTATGGGTTTTAAAACCATGGGAAAATACCATGTGCACTTTTCCTCCAGTTTCACTTTTTAATTCACTTTTACTTTTTAATCCGCTTTCACATAACTTCGTGTTTAATCCATTTTCACGTAACTTCATATTTAATCCACTTTCAGGTAATTTCATATTTAATCCATTTTCACGTAACTTTATTTCTAATCCACCTCCACTTTGTATTTCTTAAAGTCAAATTTCCCTTGAATATTTATATTTGAATACTTACCTTTGACATCAATGACAATAATTTACTCAACAATCTCCCCCTTTGCCATTGATGGCAACTATGTACTCAAAAACATGTAATCCTTCAGAAATAGAAATAATTCTGGCTTATTTTCAACTCTCCCTATTTGTAATTCTCCTCCCCCTCTCTACAAATATCCCCCTATCTATGATTCTCCCCCTTTGAAATCAATGACAAAGGAATGACCCCCCTAAGTTGTGCTCCTTTACTTACGAGATAAGAGGGATATCAATCCCAACTTTTGTATGATGTATGCAAATGTTTATCTGGGAATGGGTTTGGTAAAAAAATCTACAACTTGTTCCTTGGTGGAAATGTATTCCAGATTGACACTTTGTTCAACTACCTGTTCTCTTAGAAAGTGGTATTTCATGGGAATATGCTTTGGCTTTGAGTGCATAACATGATTCTTTGGAATGTTGATTGCATTTGTGTTGTCACAGATGATTGAGATTGGCTGATCATATTCCATCTTGATATCCTGAAGTGTTTTCTTCATCCAAAGAACTTGTGTGCAACATGTTTTTGCTGCAATATAATCAGCTTCTATTGTGGATAGAGAGACTTAAGAATATTTCTTGCTCAACCAAGACACTAGAGTGTTGCCCAGAAATAATTCTCCTCCACTTGTACTTTTTTCTATCATCAACACTGCTTACCCAATTTATGTCTATATATGTTGTTAGAGTAAAATCTTCACCTCTTGAGTACCATAAGCCGAAGTCCAAGGTGGCCTTTAGATATTTGAATATCCTTTTTACTACTTGCACATGAGTTTCTTTTGGTGCAGCTTGAAATCATGCAATTGATCCTACTTCTTTCATAATGTCCGACTTTGATGTCATCCCATATAGTAGGCTTCCAATATTTGACCTATACAATGTTTGATTTTCTTCCATAGATTCATCATTTTTGCTCAATTTACAACTTGTGACCATATGTGTGGCGACTGGTGTACAATATTCCATTTTGAATTTATTCAACATTTCCTTGATGGAATTTGTTTGTGAAATGAATATGCCTTTTTCAGATTGAGAAATTTGTAATCCAAGAAAGAATGACAATTCACCAAGAATAGACATCTTAGATTCCATTTGCATTCTTATTGAAAACTCTTGGCACATTTCGTTCATATTGCCTCCAAAAATAATGTCATCTGCATAAACCACAACAATCAACTAATTTTATGCTACTATCTTGATGTAGAGATTACCTTCAACAATTCCTCTTTTGAAGTCTTGTTGTTGTAGATATTTATCAAGTCTTGAATAGCAGGCTCGAGGAGCTTGTTTTAGCCCATAAAGTGCTTTCTTTAGTTTTCACACATGATCCTTATATTTTGATAATAATAATCCTTCTGGCTATTCAATGTATACTTATTCCTTTAAATTTCCATTGAGAAAGGCAAACTTGACATCCATTTGATATATTTTGAAGTTATTGAAACATACAAATGCAAAAAACATTTTGATAGCTTCTAGTCTAGCAACCAGGGAAAATTTTAATTTGAAATTAATACCTTCAACTTGGGCATGGCCTTTAAAAACCAATATTTCTTTATTTCTTATTACTTTCCCATCTTCATTCAACTTTTTCCTAAAAACCCACTTGGTGCCAATTACATTTTTATTTGTCGGCCTTGGAACAAGTTCCCATGTTTCGTTTTTCTCAATGTGATTAAGATCTTCCTCCATAAAATCAATTGAATGATTGTCTTTTCTCGTTTTTGTAAAATTCTAAGGCTTTATTTTAGACAACGAGGATAAGTTTTCATATTCTGGTGCACTAGATAGTCTTCTTCTAGTTTGGACTCCCGTATATTTATCACTAAGAATTAAATTTTATGTATGATTATTTTGGACAAATCTAGATGGTGTCTTTGTATCTTAGTGTTATCTTTCTTATTCTTCATTTTCTTCTCCTTTTTTCTTCTTCTTTGCAACTAGGCTCATTTGCTTGAAAATTTACTTGTGTTTTCACCTTCTGGTGCCTTGCTTCATCAAATTTTACATTGTCACTCTCTACGATTTTGTGTAATGTTGTATTGTAACATCAGTAAGATTTTCTTCTTGATGAATAACCAAGAAATATACCTTCATCAACTATGAAGTCAAATTTTCCCAAATCATCATCATCTCTCTTTATGTAGCACTTACTTCTGAAAACTTTGAAGTATTTAACTGTTTTTGGTCTACCTTTCCATAATTCATAAGGTGTTTTTTTGTTGTTAACTCTGATTTTACCTCTATTCATAATGTAAACCGTGGTGTTGACTACTTCTCTATAAAACTTGTCTAGTATCTTGGCTTCATTTTAACATTGTTCTTGCCAAAAAATCTAGTCGATAGATACTCAATTAAAACTCCAGTCGACTGACATGTTGGGTCAATCCTCGGTTCACCACTTCGAGGGAAAACATCAATAATTAGGAGAAAAGTTGCACACCTATACAACTGATGATACACAATGATATGAAGTCCTTAAACATCTGGTCAAATGATTCCATGACCATCCATCAATCCAACCAAAATCTATCCTAGTAGTTGACACTGGTCCACAATTATGTCTTTCACATCTCTTCTGCAAAGATATGAAAGAATGATTTCCATTCCTTTGACTTTTATGGTGAGGATGATGATAGAGAATATATATTTGTGTTGGCTGATCAGAGGAAGAAGGATCAGGGTCAGGTTCTCTTACAAGAGTAGAATAATCTGAGTAGGATGATGTATGGAAGATCACTTTCAAGTCTAAAGAAGGTATTTTGGAGTGGTTAATCATGCCCTTTGGCTTGACGAATGCCTCAACCACCTTTATGAGGTTGATGTATGACATCTTGAAACCTTTCACTAATTCCTTTTTGGTTGTATATCTCGATGACATCCTCATCTTCAACAAGAGTTGGACAGATCACTTGTAACACGTTCAATAGGTTCTCTACACTCTGTGGCAACACAAGTTATATGCTAACTTAGAGAAATCCTCCTTCGACATGAACAAGGTCCAATACCTTGGTTACATTGTACATGAGCATGGTGTGCATGTCGATCCAACCAAGATCCAAGTCATTCGTGATTGGATAGCCCCAACAATACTAACTGAGCTTCAGAGGTTCTTAGGCCTTGCCAACTTCTATAGCATATTCGTATTGGGGTTCTCCCATATCGCATGGGATCTCATCCAAGTGAGAAAGGGTGGTTGTAAATCGAAATTTTTGAGGGGTATATCACAACATAAATATTTTGATGATATGACACATCGCTTATGATCAACCTCGATGCTTGCCTTACTTGATCTGCAACAACCATTTGAGATTGAGACTGATTCTTTTGGTTATGTTGTTGGTTCCATTCTGACTAAGAACAGTCATCCAGTGGCCTATAATAGTGATACACTCTCAAATTTCATCTGTAAGTACCCCACCTATGATAAATAAATGTATTCCATCGTACAGTCATGTCGCCAATGGAAGCATTACATTCTAGGGAATGCAACAGTCATCCATATGGATCATAGGCCTCTACAGTTCATGAAAACACAAGGAAAATTGCAAAATGACCACCTTAAAAAGTGGTCCACATACTTGCAACAATTTCACCTCAACATTAAGTATAATAAAGGGATCACCAATCGCGTAGCTAATTGCCTTAGTCAGGTGGAAAGACACTTTGGTGTGGATAATATGGTGGAAATACTACATAAGTATTTTTATTGGCCAAAGCTTCAACATGATGTTAGTAAGTATATCAGATCCTCCACATCTTATTCCATTTCCAATACAACCATTAAAAAAACAAAGGTTGTATACCTGTCTTCCTACTCTCGACGGGCCCTGGGAATCCATCTCGATGGACCACATGTAAGGTCTCCTTTCCGCCAAGCATGGAAATGATTGTGTATTCATGGTTGTTTATTGTAATATCCCTTTCCAAATGATCTCTCAGGGAGATTGAAGAAGTATCCTAAGTGATTCCCATATGCTACAGTCAGTGGAAAAATGGAATTAATTATTTATTTAATGTTGCAAGGCAGATAAATAACTTTTTAAAAAAGTGACACGGAGTAATTAATAAAAAGGTGCCTAAGTGACTATTGAGTTAATGAAAAGTCACTTTAAATTCTTAAAGGATAAAAGGGTTGAAAAAGGGTCAGCATAAGAATAAAAAGGGAATGAGGGTACCCTATGTCAGTGTGCACTTGCATTTTTCTAAAATCGATTTGAGAGAGATCTTGTGGCTTTGGATCTTGGGACAAAATCCCTAGAGAGTTTTGGAGATTGGTTTTAGTGGTGAGACTATCCACCCTAGCTCATCATTAAGAGGATATCATCCATATCTTATTGTGGTGCTTCATTGTGGTGGAGTTTCACTTTCTTATAGATGAAATTTCTTGATAGTGGCTAAGTTCTTCTTTTTACAACTGATTTCTCTTCATTAGTGGCTCGTTTCTTCATTGTGGGCTGATTTCATTCATTGGGGGGACAATTTCCCTTTATATGGGTGAAATACTTCCGTTTGGGGGAGAGCCAAGTATTATAGAGGTTTTCTTTTGTAATGGGGTTGAGTTTCCTCTATTTTAGATGCCTTATTTGCAGTTGAGTGCATATTTTATGTGAGGCTGATTTATTTTAGAGTGGGTTAAGTATTTGCTGGCTAGGGGTCGAGCTTCTTCTTTTGGGGCTGAGTTAACTCTTTCTAAGTAGATATATCTTGTGTGGGGGTCAAGTTTTCTATTAGTGGGCCTAGTTTCTTCAGTGGTGACTGATTTTGGAGTGTTGGTAATCTATTCTTCCTACCTGGGCCGAGTCTAGATATTGAACTATCATATACCACTTGTTGGGGAGGTTTTCACTGCTTACATGCCTATTACTTTAGCAAGACAATTTATATATCAGAGTTATAACAACCAATAGGGATAATGCACACAAGACTATCATCCACAATGCCTATTTCTCATTGTATTTTCAAGGAAAACCTACAACAACCATATATCGGGTTCCTTATTTTTGTTGTGTGTTGTTTGTGAGAATTTTCCAATGTATTGCAACTATTTGGAATAATTAAATGTAGTAGAATATTTGAATCTTGTCCTGCCATTCCAATTGGTAATTGTAGAAAGTTCATACTTGCTTATATACCATTATATAACATTTGCATACAAATTGTTTGTTTAATTTTTTGAACCATAAAACTGAGCAAAAACACCAAAACAATTTAGTGAGAATATTATAGTGGTATCATAGCCTCATACCTACCATCCCAAGGGGTTTTATTATCTCATGAAGTAAGGAGATGAGGGGTATATCACCGACAAAAATAGGATACAACGAAGGGAAAATAACATATTTTACCAAGAAGAAGCAGTTGAAGAAAACCAACCAGAGGAAGAACAAGAAGGAGACATCGAGGGTAATAATGAAGACATGGCCTTGCAAATCCTTGAGGGTTTATCCCATGGGAAACAATAGTTGGAACAAATCTTGATACTATTTATTGATAGTAACTAGGAAAACCAAAGCCATGGAGGTAACAATTGTAATGGGGGAACTAATGGACACAGTAGGGGAAACAATGGTGAAAGGGGTTCCAATGGGAATAATGAAACCATGCATAGGGAAACAACAATCATATTGCCAAAGAAGTTGGCACTAGAACCACATGTAGAATAATTTCCAAGCCTCTTATGCCTCAGTTCATGGGGAACCAACAAACATGGAATCAAGGGAAATAAGGATAGGGTAAGACCTTTGATGATTATTGGAGGGAGTACCAAGCTCTTGGTGAGGAGTTTCAGGTGGCTATGTCACTACAATACTACTACACTATCAAGTACATGAACAGATTGAGGGAGGTCAACAGGGGTCAATAGAACATTGATCTCATGAGGAAGATCAAGAAACTCACCATCCCCTCTTTTGATGGTTCAAACAAATGCACATCTAGAACATGGGTTTAGAAGTTGGACACATACTTCTAACTTAACACCACGTTGGAGGTAGAAGCCATTAAATTCACTACTTTTCACTTATATGGGGAGGCCCATGAGTGGTGGTATCATGGATTGGTCACTCTGGGACATGCCACCATCACCTCTTAGCTAGACTTCACATAAAAGTTGATGGAGATGTTTGACTGAAAGGATTTGGAGATACATTTATGAGGGTTAGTACAAATCAAACAGGTTGAGACACCATATGCCTACATCAATAATTTTCAGAGACTTGCAGTCATAGTGACAAATATATCTGAGCAGAGATTGGTGATGTTGTTCACATAGGGTTTATCTCATTCATTGCATGGTTTAGTAAAATACTTCAAACATGAGACTCTACAGGATGCCATTATTAGGACATGGGACATGGAGGATGCAGTCCCGAAGACAAAAAAATTCTTTGAAACTTTCCTTCCATAGAAAGGAAAGATAAGAAACCCTTTCAGAAACACAGATATCGTAAGGAGAATATGGGTGAGGAAAATTGTAATGAGTTGAGGAGAAAGAATTTTTGATTCACCTTCAAGGACCATTTCTAACCTGGACACATGTGTATGGGAAAGAGTAATGCACATTATATAGATTTACTCTCAGATAGTGAGGAAGAGGAGGAAGTAGTGCAGGCACATGCCAATGAGTAGGACAGATCAGTTGATGAACAACCACATGAGGATGTCAAGAGTGGAGTGTCCCTATATTTCACACCTTTAGTATCAGTGGTGTAGTTCAGGGTCAATGGGTCACAGTATTGATTGATGGTGGGGAAACCCACAAATTCACTGACTCAGCTTTGGTGGCTAAGAGGGGAATTCCTACGGTGGATTTTGAGGGGTTTGATGTAGCGGTAGTTGGTGGGCGCATTAATCCTTTCTCACATAAGATCCTAGAATTATGCGTAGCATTGTGAAACTACACAGTAACCGATGATTTATATGTATTTGAGATGCAAGACACCGATATCATATTGAGGGTCCAATGGCTTGTTTCCTTAGGAAAAAATTATGTTGACTACCAAGCCATGGAGCTGGAGTTCAAAGAAGAAAATGATAGGAAGGTGATTTTGAGGGGCATGTCAAATAATGATCCCATGATCATATCAACCAAACACATAGAGGATAGATTCAGAAATGGGGATGTATCTTATGCAACATAGTGCTTGATCACTGCTGAGAAACCTTCTAAAAACAACCATTAGTATCATATATTCATCTAGACATTGTTGATCAAACATGACTGATTTTTTGGACAGATACCTCTAGGGGGACTTCTCGATAGAGGATTTGAGCAAAGTATTAAATTGGAATAGGGGGAAAACCTGTAATCACCACTCCCTACAGACATCCAAATAAATTCAAGGATGATATTGAGAAGGCCATTAAGGAAATGTTGGATATGGGACACAACATGCCTAGCTCTAGTCCATTCGCTTCTTTTGTGATGTTGGTGAAGAGGAAAGATGGAAAAATGTGTATGTGCATTGACTATAAAGCACCGAATAAGAAAACGATCAAGAACAGGTACCCTATTCACAGGATCAACGAGTTATTGGATGAGTTGCACAGAGAAATGTACTTTTCAAAGATTGGTCTTTGATAGGGATACCACTAGATGAGGGTCAGAGAGAAGGATATTCCCAAAATTGATTTCAGATTCCACTATGGGAATTATGAGTTTTTGTTCATGCCATTTGGGTTGACCAACACACCAACTACCTTTCAGTCCTGCATGAATCACATATTCAAAAAGTAGTTGAGGAATTTTTTGTTGGTCTTCTTTGATGATCTTCTGATATATAACAGGACATGGGAGGAACACTTGGAGCATCTGGAGGAGATCCTAAACATAATGAAGGAAAAGTCACTATATTCCAAGGAGTCAAAGTGTGAGTTTGGCATGGCAGAGATATTATACTTGGGTCATGTGGTTAGTTCTCAGGGAGTACATGTACATAGAGAGAAGATACATACTATACTAGATTGGCCACTGCCTAAAAATATTTCACACTTGCGTGGTTTCTTTAGGATTTAAAACTACTATAGGTGGTTTGTGAAGGGATTATCACATTTATATGCACCACTCATAGATATAAAAAAGAAAGGGGCGTTTAGGTGGGTAGAGGAGGATCAAAGGAAATTTGATAGGATGAAGGAATTGATGAGCACTTTCCTAGTTCTAGCACTTCACAATTTCACTCATCCCTTTATGCTTGAGTGTGATGCATAAGGTGATGGTATAGGATAATTTTTGATGTAGTAGAGGCATTCGATAGAATACGAGAGTAGAAATCCCATAGATTTGGAGAGAATCTACTCCATTCTACGATAAGGAAATGCTTTCCATCATGCATGCCTTTGTGAAGTTTAGAAATTACTTGGTAGGTGGAAAATTTATGGTTAAGAATGACCACAATAACTTGAGACACTTCTTGGGGCAAAAGGACTTGAATGAAAGGAAAAAGAATTGGGTTAGCAAACTGAAAACATATGACTTTGACATTGAGTATGTAAAAGAAAATAAAAATGTAGTTGTTGATTCTCTCTCCAAGAAACTGGAAATAAGTTCACTTGCAGAGATTTCAAATGATTGGAAGTCTCATCTCTTGGTGGAGTATTCCAAGAAATTTTTTTCTTGTGATTTGATCGATAAAAGAGTCCAATATGATAGGTACAAAGGATGACATCATCTACTACAAATACCACATATACTTATTCCCATAATATCTAATGACGGATCAAATAATGAGAGTTATGCATGATACACCTTTGGCAAGGCACCATAGGTACTTTAAAACTTATAGGTAGATTAAAGAGAGGTTCACTTGGAAGGGCCTCAAGGATGATGTATTGATGCATGTGAGGAAGTGTGTAACTTGTAAGCATAACAAGTTAGATTAGACCCATCCTGCAACATTACTACAACCATTTCCCATTTTGGAGTAGAAGTGGGAAAGTATATCCATGGATTTCATCATAGGTTTTCCTAAAGTACAGGTCATATATTGTATATATGTGGTGGTTGATTAGTTGAAAAAATTTGCACATTTCTTTACCATATCTTCAGAATATAAGGAACCACATGTAGCAAAGTTGTTCTTCAGGGAGATATTTAGACTCCATGGGTTGCCGAAGTATATTGTCAGTGACAGGGACAATAGGTTCCTTAGTGCAGTTTGGCACGAGTTGTTCAGGTTGGATGGCATAGAGTTGACTCTTAGCACTAGTTACCACCCTCATATAGATGGATAAACATATACAATGAAAAAGTGGCTCAAGGGGTATCTCCATAACTATGTGTTCGGGTAGTAGAAGGCAAGGATTAAGTGGTTGCATTTGGGGGAACATTGTTACAACACCACTTATCATATGTTTATTGTATGACAATATTCCGAGTAATATATGTCTATGATGCTCCTTCCTTTTTTGATTTGATATTTGGGGATATCAAGGCTGCCAAAGCCAAGGATTGGATTTAGGAGAGCCAGGATATTCTCAAGGCTCTCAAGTACAATTTATAGGTGGCACAAAATCAACAGAAAATTTTTGCAGATAGGCACATAGTCGAGAGGAATTTGGAGGTGGAGGACTTGGTGTTTTTGATATTACAACCATATAGACAGTATTTCCTGAAGAAAAGTGGTTTTGGAAATATTAAGCCCCACTTTTATTGCCCCTATAGAGTGGTTCAGAGGATTGGAGAGGTAGCCCATGAGCTTGAAATTCCGGAGGGGAGTAAAATTCACAATGTGTTTCATGTTTCATACCTCGAAAAGGAATTGGGAAAACATGTCACTACTTTGAGAGAGTTACCTCCATTGGATGAGGAGGGGCAGTGGGTGTTGGTTCTTGAAGAGGTACTAGAGTTCCAAGAGAGTAAATTGTGAAACATGGTGGTCCGAGAATACCTCATCAAGTGGAGATATTTTCTAGTAGAGGATGCCACATGGGAGAGTAACCAGATCTTGCCGCATCCAAACTTGCAGTTTCTTGGGGACAAGAAATCTTGGGAAGGGAGTATTGTAATGTCCCTTTCCAAATGATCTCTTCAGGAGATTGATAGAGTAGTATAAGTGATTCCCGTAGGCTATAGCCAGTGGAAAAAGGGAATTAATTAATTATTTATTGTCGCAAGGTGGAAAAGTAAATTTAAAAAAAAGTAACATTGAGTAATTAATAAAAAGGTGCCCAAGTGACTATTGAATTAATGAAAAGTCACTTTAACTTATTAAAAGGGTAAAAGTGGAAAACAAAGGTCAATAGAAGAATTATACGGAATGAGGGTGCCCTCTCTCAGTATGCACTTGTATTTTTCTAAAATCGATTTGAGAGAGCTCTCGTGGCTTTGTCTCTTGGGATGAAAACCCTAGAGAGTTTTGGATATTGGTTTTAGTGGTGAGACTATCCACACTAGTTATTCATTGAGAGGATATCATCTAGATATTCTTGTGGTGGAGATTCAACTTATTGTAGTTGATATTTCTTGATAGTGGTTGTGTTCTTCTTTTTACAGCTATGTTCTCTTCATTGGTGGCTCATTTATTCATTGTGGGTTGAGTTCATTCATTGGGAGGACGAGTTCCATTTTGCTGGGAGAAATACTTCCTTGTGGGGGAAAGGAAAGTATTGTAGAGGCTGTATTTTGTACTATTCTCGAGTTTCCTCTATTTGGGACACCTTATTTGCAGGTGGGCACATATGTTGTGTGAGGCCGAAATATTTCAAAGTGGGTAAAGTCTTCACTAGTTGGGGTTCGAGCTTCTTCTTTGGGGGCCAAGTGAACTCTTTATGAGTAGATATTTCTTTTTAGGTTTGAATTTTCTATTAGTGGGCCAATTTTCTTCAATGATGAACGATTTTGGAGTGTCGGTAATCTATTCTTCCTACCTTGGCTGAGATGGCTTGTTGTTGAACTATCATATACCACTTGTCGGGGACATTTTCATTGCCTACATGCTTATTCCTTCAACAAGACAATTTATATATCAGTGTTATAAAAACCAAGAGGGTTGCTGCACACAAGACTCTCCACAACAACATTTATTTCTCATTATATTTGCAAGGATGGCCTACAACAACCATATATTAGGTTCCTTATTTTTTTGTGTATTGTTTTTGAGAATTTTCCAATGTATTGCAGGTATTTGGAATAATTAGATGTGGAAAAATATTTGAATCTTGTATTGTCATTCCAATTGTGAATTGTATAAAGTTTAGACTTTCTTATATATTGTTATATAACATTTGCATACAAATTGTTTGTTTAAATTTTTGAACCATAAAACTAAGAAAAAACACCAAAACAATTTAGTGAGAATATTACATTGATCGCTTCTCTAAGATGACCATTTTGACCACCTGCAAGAAGAGTATCACAGTTGAGGCCACTGCCAAGCTCTTCTTCGAGCATGTATGGGTAAACTTTGAACTACCATAGACCATCATATCATTTCGGGACAACAAATTCTTGAGCACATTCTGGTTGATCCTTTGGTCAATGTTAGACACCAATCTCACCAAATCCACTTCCTTCCTCCCTCATATTGATGGAAAGACAAACATCGTCAACATGATGTAGGGATGATATTAGGGGACAAATTTCGCTCATGGGCTAATTTTCCATGTTTTTTATCAAGAAAAGATTCGTTATTCTAAAAATGATTCGCCCAAATTCTATAGGATAAAATTATTTTACCTTTAAAATTGCCAAAATTTTATACAAACTATATAAAATCCTTAGAAATTTGAATATTTTTACAAAAATATCGCCAAACATTTTATAATTGGCATATGAAGGATTACTAAGATTCATTAAGGTTTCTACATTTTAAAATAAATTTCCATCCTTAAAATCATCCATGATGGGATGATCATGCATCTCTTGTGCATGTACAACTCCAAGCATCCACACACATGGGATGAGAACCTTCCTTATGTCCAACACAACTACAACAAGGCACTGCATATCTTGACCAACCAAAACCCTTTTTAGGTGAGCCTAGGATTTCAACCATTGCACCCCGTTGATGTAGAATTGCCCCTTGCTTCCACATAGGCAGAAAATTCCCATTCTCAATCTAAGGTTGACAAGGCCACCAAATTGATTGAATGGATTCAACACATCCACTAATAGGTCCATAATATTTTACAAAAATCCAATGATAAGTACAAGAAACATCATGATCAACACCATGTTCCCCATAGGTTTCAGGTAGGCAACAAGGTTTGGTTGCATTTTTAAAAAGAGTGCCTTCCAATATCCCACCGAATGTTGTGGCCACTTCGCTATGGACCTTACACAATCACCAAGGATGTGGGTGACAATGATTTTGAGTTAAGTATTCCCACATTCCTTGGATTACACCAAGTATTCAATGTGGACCTCCTTCGACCATATTTTCCACCACTATTGGACACATCGAAGGTGGCAGAGTAGCTGACACCTATAGAGCTCAACCTTGATTGCATGGAATAGGAAACCATTAATCGGACCAAAACAACAGATTGCTAATTCATAGTACGAATAATCCATATTGAGGATTCAAATCCCTCTATCTCCATTCGGTCCATGGCCACATAGGTTAAGGGAACCCCCCAAGAGAAGATCGAAATCTATTGGGTTGTCAAAGCAAGGAAACTACTGCACCAAGGAAAGTGGCTCACCAAACATCATGTTCAACATAAGTTTCTCCATTTGACTGGGGAACTCAACGTAATGGAGACCATTGCCTCCTAATGGGGGAGGAATAATTTAGGTGTACATCGATGGCCACCCACCTATTTCACTGGTTCAACATACAACAATTTCCATTTTGGCAGTATTTCTATAGTTTTTTGGGTTCCAAACTTACAGGGTTGTTTTGAGGCCCTAAACAATGTTTTTTTGACATGGTTGCATGAAATAAATGTTGGAGGCATTTATTAGGCCATTTCGAATGTGTAGTCCTCATCTACACCTTTTGGATAAGGTATTGATCATCTCAAACATATATTTTATGCAAAATTTATTCCCTAGGGAAGTTGGCGTATCAACTACCCCCATCAAGGCCCAAAAACCCTTTGGTGTTTCATCTTCTAGGGTTAGGATTTTGGATGTTTAGGGTTTTCTCATTTATGATTTATGTTAAAAAGGAATTGAGAGCCTCATTGTAATAATATTCTTAAAAATGTGCATAGCCATCACATCTCTTCTTAGAGATAAGTTACCACCATTCTAGCGAGTTCATTTCACTCTGTATTTTCGTTTACAGTCTCTACATATTCCAGTCTTTAATAGAAATTGAGTATTACTGTATCTTTGTATTTTTGTCTTATTTCTGTGTTTCATTTCGTTACCTCGTAAATATGGATCATAGGGGATCCTTGAGAGATGAAGGTCATAAAAACATCAAGAAATAACAATCTCTTGTCTATTCTATTAGGAGGATAACTTCATTATTGCATCAACGCTTGTACTCATGGAGAGGAGAATCAATTTATTTCTCACGTAGCTTACCCCTTAGACATTTTCTAAGAACTTGTTATGTTACTAACTTGTTCACTTTCAATGTAGGTAATGTATTTGGATTCAAGGCGTTGCCCTACAAGCTCTAAGTTTGAAAGATTTGTGAATTCCCCTTGCTTATTCCAAAACTTTTAAAGGTCCACCTTGTTGTAACATAGTCCAAATTTTTCAAAAAAATTTAGAAATAATTTTTAGGTAGTTAGGTTTTATTTAAGTTTATAGCTTTCTATTTATACTAAGTAGATAAAATTGGAATAAATATTCAAACTAGTTTAGAATTTTGATTTATTTTCATTTTTGGTTCATGTGTTGTTTATATTATTAAGATTTTCTGTTTTTTTTTTATTTAAATCTTATGGTTAGTTTTTAGTTGCGTTAAATAAAATGTTATTATTAAAGTTTATTACAAACTTTAACAATAAGTTAATTTTATATAAGTTTTATTGTATAGTTTCATTAATAAAATAAAGTTTTATTGCAAATACAATCGCATGCCCGATAGTCCAAATCAATGGCCTGCGCCCC
>ML793134.1:53098-75864 GCA_009831015.1 Picea engelmannii
ATCCTTCTAGAAGCGGAAGCTTCTATTAGGTCTTCTTACATCCGCCTTATTCTATTTTATTGAAAGGTCTTATTAATATTGACCTTTATTACATCCGAATACATTGATCTACCTATGTGCGGGTTAGGACCTTAACAGATAAAATATTTCACTTGGCGTCTCCACATTTTCAATCCTAGAATTAGGAAAGAAAAGCAACAGGGCTAACCCAGACCGAAAGAAGACTACCCAAGTAGAATATCAAGAAAAAATAGTGTTTAGGAGAAATCCTAGACAAAGACCTATAACCCATCTACTATACCTCATGTTACTAAAACTCCATCTTCCACATATCTTAAATTGAAAGGAAAATCTCCTATTCTTTCAAAATATTCTTCAAAATATTATCCCATAACTTCTCCAAAGTTGTCTCTTCCATCACCTCCTAAAGATTCCCTTCTGAGTCCTCCAAAACAACCTTTAACAATTTCTGCAGTTGATTCTATTGAATTCTTCCTTGGACATTATATTGGGCTTTCCCTTAAAGACTCATCTATCATCTCTCAAATACATCCCCCTGAAAACTCTCCAAACGAATCTCTTGAGAATTATCCACATATTTCCTTAAGAGAATGCCCTCATAATTATCCTGTAGCATCCCCTAGATTTTATTTCTCATCACCTAAAGAGGAAAATTCAGAAATTCCCCAAACATATCTTCCAGAGGATTCTCTAAAAGAAGAATAATTTAAATTATTCTTTAATCCATTTACTCCTGAAAATTCACAGTTGTCAATTGATCATCTAGTCATGACAGGAAATATTCCCCAACAAAAACCACAACAACCACCTCCTCCAGCACCCCCACTAAGGGATTTTAATAAATCAATTGCTAGATATGCCCCTTTAAAACTCCCAAGGAATTTACACAATTTTCCGGACAATTATTTGAAGTTCTTGCATAAATTTAATGGGGAAGATGAGATCATAGTCCTAGAATATGTATCAGCCTTTGATTATTTCACAGATAATCAAGATCTTGAGCATGAAGATGTATATATGAGGATATGTTTTCAAATGTTTGAAGGTGAGGTGAGGGCATGGTTCAATGGGTTACCTACGAACTCCATTGACTCATGGGATGCACTAGACTAAACTTTTATTAGGCAATGGGGAGAAAGGAAGGATCATTTATATTCCTTGTCTCAATTTGGGAGTCTTTAAAAGAAACATAATGAATCGGTTTCGGAGTAAAGTTGAATGAGTGAAAAATATTTTTTATCCTTCTCCACTATTACACTTTATAAAAATTCTAAATTTGGTAGTGGTTCATGTTCTTCGATTATAGATTAATCTCACAAAAGATAAGAATTATTTTTTTTTCTGCAATTTTAAAGAGAAAATAACATCCACTAGGTGTGTTTATTAGTTTTATTTTAGAATAATGACTCCATAACCAAATGAAGGCACATCCTCTGTAGTTCTTTAGGGTCTTTCAGGGAAACACAATCCCAAGATGGAGCCATATGTTGTAACATAGTACACATTTTTCAAAAAAGGTTAGAAATAAATTTTAGGTAGTTAGGTTTTCTTTAAGTTTCTAGATTTCTCTTTATGCTAAGTAAATAAAATTGGAATACATATTCAAACTAGTTTATAAGTTTGATTTATTTTCATTTTTGGTTCGTGTGTTGTTTAGATTATTTAGATTTAATGTTCTTTATTTAAATCTTATGGTTAGTGTTTAGTTTCGTTAAATAAAATGTTAATATTAAAGTTTATTACAAACTTTAATAATAAGTTAAATTTATATAAGTTTTATCATATAGTTTCATTAATAAAATACATGTTTTATTACAGATACAATCACATGCTCGATAGTCCAAATCAATGACCCACANCCCCCCCCCCCCCCCGCCCCCACATATTTGATGGTTAACATAAGGGAGGGGGGGCCACGAAACCCAACCTAAGTTAAAGTACTTTTGATGTGTCACATTTCTATCAATTCTACCCCCTTTCCTATGGTTAACATAACCATCCTTGACACCCCCACAGTTAAAGTTGGGTTTCCACATGTCCCATATGGCGATAGCAGGTCGAAAGGTAAAGTGAATTTGTATTTTAAAGTTAATATATTCCACCAATACTAATCCTCCTTGTGTTCAGTTGCATATTAAAAAAAGGGTTAAAGGTAATTTTGTTAATTATTGTGGAATTTGCGAAGATTTTTAAAAGTCGATAACAATGTTCGAGTTACCATCTTACCATTCCATCCTGACCATATTCCTCGATCATTTTTATTCTTGGTAATTCAAATTATCTCTTTCCCTTTATATTTTTCATCATTTAAATGGAATCATTTGATTTAGATGAAGATAGAAAAATAAAGAATAGAGAAGAAGAAGACTTGTTCAATAAAGATATATTTGACCCAGTTTTATGTTTCAACTCTTTTGAGTTACACCAACAATCAACTTAAAATTTTAGGGATTTAGTAAACAATTATCATGCCTAGGAATTTGATATAGCGAAATTTGTAGTTTCCCAAGTGTATCATTTCCCAGAGTTTGTGGTCTGGTGCGCCTCAAACTATATTCCCTCCAAGAGAATTATGATTTCCAAAACCGGGTCTGTTCTTATCGAAATAACTCCTTAGTCTATTTCTAAAATGCTAAGATGGCCATGAAAACCCGACCGTGAAATATTAAATGAAATTATATTGGCCAAATGTTTCAGAGAACTAAAACATGAAGAGAGAGTTTCCCTTTCATAGACATATATGTGCAGAAATATGGATTTTCCTACAGATAATGTTGTTCTCGAATCTAGCTTTTTTCATGAAATTCGAAGAAAAATTATCTCTACGATTTCCATGATTTTAGGAAAATATAGTGACCTTGTGGTGGACTTGTTTGTGTTAGGGAATACAATATCTATTTGTCCATTTATAGTCAAGCCCTTAACCAAATTCAATTATGCCAAATTCTTAGTTGATCAAATTCATCATCGATTGTCAGAGTTTGAAACTGTTAGGAATTTCAGATATCAATCCTACCTTGTTCAATTATTCATATTTTCTCAAGACTTTAATTTTTTACATCTTTGACTAAAATTTGAAGATGAAATTGGAAATCCAATGTCAGTTATTTGTTGGACATCTCTAATTAAAAATAAGACTCTAAATGTTGGTTTCTTAGAATATATTGACAAGTTCATGTCAAAATCCTACTAGATCATACATGATTAAATCTTCCTAGAATCTTTCTAGAATGTAAAAAGTTATTACAGGTGATTCCATAAAAGAGAGCGGGAGACTAGTACATCTTTGAAAATTACACTGAAATTAGAGTCTATGGTTATGAACTTCAACCTTTTCTCTTACTTGTTTTCTTGACTCCCAGAATCTTTGCACTAGAGTAAATTAGACAAGGATTACATTCATATGACATTCATTTTGTATCAAGGAAATACAAGGCCAATTTTAAATTAAAGAAAGAGGTAGGACCTTTTATTGTCAATACCAGATCAACATTGTAGGTTACAACAAAAATTCTCTCAACTATGGGATTTCAATAGGGAGGGGTATGTATGTATGACCCTCATTCAGTGATTTCCTCAAAAAGAATCTCACATGGACAAGATCCTTATCAACATCAACACAAAGCACAAGTGGATCTATAGGAAAACTAGAACAACTGGGAAGATGTACAAAACAGTTTGGAAATTCATGGTAAAGTACCATAGATACCTTCAAAACTTCTAATGACAAATAATCCTAAGTAGTTTGAGAATACATACAAAAGAAAGACTGTAGAGTTGGATTCAAAGGCTTCAGGGACAGAGGAAGAAAGGTCAACCAAAAGACAGAAAATGGAGGAACTTGATGAATAGGAAGATCCATAATTATAGGAAGAAGTAACACCAGTGGAAAAAATACCTACTTTGATTGTGGAAGTATTATTATCAAAGAATTTCAAGAGTATAGAGGGTCAAAATGAAATAGAATCAGAAGGTACAAATCAAGTAAAACAAATTGATTGTGTCATAACTTCAAGGAAATTAGGAAAATAGGTGCAACGATCAAACATAATATTATTCCTAAAATATTTGACCATGAGAAATCTCAAACTAGAATGTTATTAGTTGTGGACTATGAAAAATGAAGTTTTAATATAGCAGTCATGAAGCCAAAGGAACAAAAGAAGGTGAACAATATTTCTATTGATCTTAATGCAGTTCATCCACTCTATAAAATCGACTTGCATAGACAAACTGGAGAAATGTTGAATATAGATGTGATGATAGCTAACTTGGGAATAAATAAGTTGTAGGTTATAAATGATAAGCTTATAACTTAGCTTAAAATTAAGAATTTGGCCAATAGAACCAATTAAATGAGAGTAGAGGAATTGGAACAATGGTTGATGGACCTATGAGCTAATCCAAAATATGAAGCATTTGTACAAGCTCTAATAAAAAAAAGGACATGGAGATCTAGGCATTAAAGAAAAGGCTTAAAATCCTAGGAATTGATCATGTACAAACCCTAGAACTACAGACATTCCATGAAGAAAAAGAACATCTTTCGAAGAAAATGATACATATGGAAGAGAAAATCAAATTGTATGGAAAGAAGATTGAGATTCTAAGAGGTGGGTCATATTCATGTCAATCAACAGAGTCATTAGATCCAACAATTGGATTATCAAAAAAATTATTAGACTTGAATTTAAAGAGAGTTGAAATTGAAAAGATGAAGAAAACCACATCTGCACAAAATGAAGAAATCAAAGATAAGGATACAATTAATGGAGAATACCAGAAGTTGAAAGATAAGATGCTAACAACCATGGAGAAAATGAAGAACAAGTTGATAGGAAAACCCCATTTGATAGGGGCTAGACACTTCATTTGAGATGAAATTATTAGTGAAATTGGAAAGCTTTGGGACTACTTCAAGATAATAGATGATGAGATTTTATTGACAGATGAAGCAAATAATATTATAAATAAATCATTTCATGAATTAGGAACTAGAACTCAGGTTGCTACTCAAATTATCAAATTCCTAAATTCAAGTTCTAGAGAAACATTGACAAACAAAGGTATCAAAGACAGAACTGCAATGGTTATGGAAACTGAAAGGGTTTTTACAAAAAGGAATCAGATACAACAAGCTCAAAATAAATGCACAATGGTGAAAATAAACATCGAATCTTTTATAAATAAGTTTGAGAATTTAGTGAAGATGGGGTTACCTTTAGCATGGGATGATAAAGGGAAGCTTTTGTCATATGAAAACTATAGAAAAAGTTTATTTATTGCTAGAGAAAAAGAGGATAAATTTCAGAGGATGGTTGATATTTTGGGAGGATAGACCATTGTAGACATACTCATAGATGATTTATATCTTCTCTCGCAAACAAAAAACTTATTTTCAAATCCCCCTACATAAGAAAAATACAAATAATTGGATATTGCATACAGGAAGATGAAGTCGTTCAATTATCTATCGAATGAAAATTGGAACCATCTCATCCAACTGTTGAAACAATGACTCATCGAGGTAGTTGAAGAAAATCAAGAGTTGTCTTCTCCAATCATCCTATTTTATAGAAGTCAAAGATATTGTTGTATTTGAAAATCTAGGAAAAGGGATCGAATAACCATTTTGGTTACGACCTGATTTGTAGAAATATCTATGAAAAAATCAATGTCAAGAGAGATTTTTGGGCCCGAGAAAGATTAGATATTTAATAAAATTTTGCAAGTTTTTGAGAGATTCAAACTTCTATGCATCAATTCCCGTGACTCCTTTTCTTCATGTTTTCTTCATGATCATAAATTATTCTTGAATGTATTTGCTTCCTTGACTATGATAAATTAAAAAAACAACTACTATTACAAATTGCAAAGGTATCTTCAAAATTTACAGGTTTCTAAGATATACTATGAGTATTGATCAGACTTTTACTTTATTCATTTTGCTTAGTTAATAAGGAATAATTATTCTTTTTTGTTCATTTTATGTTCTGGTTTGGATACATATTCTATTATTATTTCTTCTATCTGAAAGTTAAAATAATATTTATCAAGAGATACATTATTTGACATTCATCTTTATTTTTCTTTCTTCTTATTTCATTCTTTAAAATATTCAATGTCCGAGACATAGAAATTTTTCCTTCAAATCTTGATCTTTAAATATTTAAAGACTAGTAATATAGGCCCAAAACAAAACAACAAAAACACTTTGTTTCAAGACAAACAAATTAATCAAATTCAATCATAGTAAATAGATTCCTTGGAATAGTTTCCTAGCCAAAAACATCTCAAGGGTCACAACATTCTTTTGGTGCCGTTGTCGGGGACCTAATTAAAGAAATTTTGTTTTCCCTGGGTCGAACGACAAAAAAACCTACTATTTTCTAGTGAGAAAGAGTTAGGAAGGATAAAATATTTCACCTAACGACTCCACATTTTCAATCTTAGCATTAGAAAAGAAAAACACTAGGGCTAGCCTAGTCCTAAAGAAGACTACCCCAGTGACATATCTAAAAGAAAATATTTTCTAAGAGAAATATTAGACAAAGACCTATAACCCCTTCAACTATACCTCCTGCTACTAAAAATTCTTCTTCCACAGATCTTAAATTAAAAGGAAAATATCATATTCTTTCAAAATATTATCCAATAACTTCTCCAAAGTTGTCTCTTCCATCACCTCCTAAAGAGTCCCTTCCGAATCCTCCAAAACTGTTAAAATTATTCTTAAGTAGTTAAGTATGTATTATTTAACTTTAGTCTATTAAAACAATAACTACATGCATAAGGATCAGTAAAAGAAATACATCCACAATATACACAAGATTTATCTTGGGAAGCCCTCATGGGGGAGGAAACCCAACAAAGCTTCTTCAATATAGATTCTTCAACAAGTACAATGTCTCTCTCAAGAGAGATCTCACCAAAATAGAAGATGCACCAGAAACCCTAACCATAACAGAGTATCACACCACTAGGCCAAGATAATCCTTCACCAAATAACCAAAACCCTTTATTGAGACACCCCTCCTTTGTAGCTACGTCACACCTTCTCTGTAGTTGCATCACTCTCCAAGACTTGCACATTGTATGAGAGAGCTAGTTGTGTATATATCCAAATGAGGTGCTAGGCCTCTTATAAATACTAGTTGGACTGCCCAAAATTAGGTCAGGGTCGACCTGTCCACTTTACCCTTCTAATTTACTTTTGACTTGTCAAGGCACAATAGGGCCAACTTTTACAAAGGCACAATAGGGCCAACTTAACAAATATAATATAACATTGATCTTTAGGGTTTTTTCTTGGTCAAATACAATATGAATATAATAATAATATATTCTAAAGCTACTCAAACTTCAACACTCCCTCTTAGCAAGGAAGGTATTCTTTTGGCACAATCATCATGATTGCTTCTTCTCTTCTGTACACTTGATCATGATTGACTTGTTAAATTTCCATGAATCTAAATTGAAGAAGTTTTGTAACCACATCAAAATCCAGGGTTTCATTATCCATCTGGGCTTTATGTCATCAAGGGGATTTCACTCCCCAGATCACACATAATTTTGCATCTAGTTCCACAATGAACTAGTAACCTCTAGTTGGTACACCGAGAAACTGGTCCACAATGAACAGACATCTAATCACGAGGATTAGGCGATGTAGTGAACACACACTACCCATCTAGCCAAAGGTTAGGAAACACCTCCAACCACACAAGTTGGCCCACCAGCTTAAAAATACAAATAACTAACCAGCCCTGAAGGCATGGAATCTTTTGACCTTGTGCGAGGTCATGCTAACTAGTGCCACAGTCAGTAACTTTGCGTACTAGAATTTTTCACTACAGTAGAAATTTGCGTACCAGGACTTATCACTGGGGTAGAAGTAACTTGGCGTACTAGGATTTATCAATGGGGTAGACATATGCGTACCAGGATTTATCATTGGGGTATTAGTAATTCAACGTACCAGGACTTATCATTGGGGTATTAGTAATTCAGCATACCAGGATTTATCATTGGATTATCCATCTCCATAGAAGGATTAATCACTGGGGTAGAAGTAACTTAGCTTACCAGGATTAATCACTCGAGTAGTTGTAACATGCATGTGAATGACCACCCATTTCTTTTGCGACATTCTAAAGTGGTTGCCATGGATCACAAATGTAACTCATCACTCCCTCTTACTAGGGACATCCTTCTAGACCACACCAAGTTTGTCTCTGAACTGCAAAATATTCACTTTTGATAGAGGCTTGGTCAAGACATCAAATACCTACTCATCTGTAGTGACATAGTAGAGCTTCACTGCTCCCCTCTGTTCCATATCTTTGATATAATGGTACTTGATCTCGATGCTCTTGGAATTGTCATGGAACACTGGGTTCTCTTTCAACTTCACACAACTATGGTTGTCACACTAGATACAAGTCGCCTCTAACTCAAGATCAAACAATCTTGCAAGCAACTTCTAAAGCCACACTGCTTCGTTGCTAGTTGAACAAGATGCTATATACTTTGCTTCATTTGTACTAAGCGCCACACTAGTCTACTTCCTGTTGAATGATGAAATCATGGCTGATCCCATACTGAAGTAACATCCATATGTACTCTTCCAGTTTGCAACATGACTGGCCCAATATGAATAAGTAGGCTTATCTAACGATCTAAAGCATATTTGAGTCCATAATCAATTGTACCCTTCATGTACCTTAACACATGTTTTTCTGCAACCAAGTGAACATTTCTCGACTCAACCATAAACTGACTCAATGTGTTCACAACAAAACATATATCTATCCTCGTGTTTGTTAAGTACATCAACGAACCAATCATCTACCTATACATGGTGGCATCCACTGTCTCTGAAGATGTATCTCTCAACAATTTTAGATTTGTCACCATCGGTGTAGGCATGGCCTTGCAATCCATCATTCTGAATCTCTTCAGAATCTCAACAAAATATTTTCCTTGGTTAATGAAAATATCACTCAGTCTCTGCCATACCTATAGAACTAAGAAGTAGTGCATCATGCCTAGGTATTTCATCTCAAACTCTGAAACACGATTCCTCTTACTATCAGTGATGAGATTCTCTTCTCCTATTAGAAACATGTCATCCCCATACAAAAGTAGTATCACTGGTCCACCATCCACAACCTTGAAGAATAGGTTGGAATATTCTTTACTCTTGGTAAAGCCCAAGCTCATCAGGAAGATGCCAATTCTACCATACCATTCTTTGGGTGCTTGCTTTAACCCATACAATAATTTCTTCAATTTGCATACATGTGTCTGATAGTCACGTGTCTCAAAAACTTGTGGCTACTCCACATGCACTTCCTCTTCTATTACACCATTTATAAAGGTTGTCTTCAGGTCCATCTAATGTAGCTTCCACTTCTTTTCTACATCTAATGAAAGTATAGCTCTAATTAAAGTGTATCTAGACATAGGAGCAAATGTCTCCTCATAATCCATTCCTTCTTTCTGGGAGAAACCACGTGCCACAAATCTTGCCTTGTACTTCTCGATACTTCCATCTGTTGAATTCTTCTTCTTGTAAATCCACTTGGAACTTACAACTGTCTTCTCTTTCGGTCTTGGAACCACATCCAAAACATCATTCTTTACAATGGATTGGTACTCTTCAACTATGGCATCCTTCCATTCTTTCTTCTTTGCAACCTCTTCATAACTAGTAGGCTCAAAATCAATGATGTCACTTAGAATTGCCACATAGATAGAGTAAGGTCGTGGCCTCTTTAATTCTCTAAAGGATCCATTTGGAGCACCATACTTTTCTACATATTGAATGATTTTTTGAGCCCAAACTGGTCTTCTCTTCTTGGTATTAATCTCTCAGGATGAATCAACCAGTATTTGTGGTTATTCCCTATCATGATCTTCTAGTAAAACATCATTACCTTTATTTGTATCTGTAACTCTGGGAGCTTTAGGATCCTCATCATGAACCTCATATGAATGATGTTTCTCAATCTACTGAAATAGATATCTTCATAGAAGGTGATATCTCTGCTAGTATCAATCTGATGATGACCAGGGATGTAAACTCTATATGTCTTTGATGTTTCACTATATCCAACAAATATACCCTTGTTTCCTAAAGGGTCCAACTTTGATTGCTTTCCCTTGGGGACATGCACATACACTTGACAACCAAATATTCTTAGGTGGATTACCTCTGGATTCTCACTTGTAAACATCGCCTCTAGTGTATCATTCCCAAGGACTCTATGGGGATTTCTATTCTGCACATATACAATGGTCCTACCTGTCTCTTCCCACAGATGCATCGATAAATCTTGATCATGAATCATGGATTTTACTACTTCCATGATTGTTTGGTTCTTTCTTTCTTCCACACCATTCTGTTGAGGATTGTAGGGAGTAGAGAGATCCCACTTAATCCCAGCTTCCTTACAAAATGAATTGAATTTATCTGATGTGAATTCACCTCCATTTTCTAACCTTAGTATTTTTATCTTCTTTTCAGACAAGTTTTCAACAAGTGCCTTGAACTCTTTGAACTTGTTGAACACTTCATTTTTAGCCTTCAAAAAGTAAATCCAATTTTTACATGAGAAATCATCAATAAATGAAACATAGTATACATACCTGCTAAGTGAAGCGGTTAACATCGGTCCACACATGTCTGAGTGTATAATGTCCAAGACTCCCTTAGCTTTGCTATCACTAATTGGAAATGATTTATTCACGTTATTTCCTTGTGCACATCCCTTGCATATTCCTTCATGGTCCACTTGGATTTTTGGCAAACCTGTCACCATCCTACTCACGATTGGTAGGGATTTGTGATGTATATGAGAAAACCTCCTATGCCATGGTTCACTTGGAGTAACTGTATTGTGTACTAATGCTGAAACAAAATGTCCTTTTAACTTGTATAAGCCTCCTTCTTGTACCCCAATCACTATGGCATCATCAATAGATTTTCCTTTAGGACACATGAGTACTTCTCCATCAATGAAAACAACTATGAATCCTTTATCATATAAAGATGATATAGAAAGGAGATTCTTCTTCAAACTAGGTACATACAAGACATCCTTCATCTTCATAGGTTTTCCAAAGTCTAACTTGTAGGATGATTCTCCTACTCCTTTAATGGGATACTGATAGTCATCACCTAGTTTCACCTTGTGAGGTGAATCTTTCTGAACTAGATCTGAGAGATATTCCTTATAACCAATCATGTTCTTAGACACACCACAATCAATAAGACACGTGTCACTTCCATGAGTGACTGTACTTGTAAGAGTCGAGATCAATACATATTCTTCACTTGAGTCTTCTTCTTTGGTTTTCTCATGATCATGTTCATCATCTTCTGTGTCATGAGCATTATGTCTCCTATACTTTCCTTTTCTGACCTGAGCTTTGCATTTGGGATAGTTTATGGGAATATGTCCCATCTTCTGACAAATGAAGCATATATAACTTGAGAAATCCTTCTTGAACTTGTGAGACTTTTTTAATCCATGAGGTTCCTCATGTGAGTGAACTTCCTTCTTGCTCTTTCCTTTTTGGGCATGTGTTGCTAGGGCTTGATTTTCTTCATAGCCTGGTTTCTCTTCTCTTGCTTCCAATCTAGCTTTTTCCTGAGTACAATCCTCCCACAATCTGCTAAACCTTGTTATCCTTTGTCTTGAACATATTCCTTGAATGAATGATTCCCAAGATTTGGGGAGACCATTCAAGGTAGTCATCACCAACTCGACTTCTTGGATTGTGTCTCCAATAGCTTCTAGTTGTTATTTTATCTGAGACACTCTTGTGAAGTATGATTAGATAGTTTCTGAACTTTGCATCTTTACATCCTTGATTTGTGTTCTCAAGGTCATCTTGTGATTGATATTATTTCCTTCATACAATTGAGATAAGGCATCAAACATTTTCTTTGGATTTGTCAATGATGAGACATGGGCGATCAAGTGATCCTTGATAGAATAAAAAATGATTCTCTTTTCCTTCACTAGGTTCTTTTTTTACTTTGCTTTGTCCTCATATTCATCAGGTTTTGGAACCTTTTCTTTTACAAAATATTCTAGATCATTCTCTTCTAGAATGAGCATCACTCTATACTTCCATGCTTGAAATTTATCAACACCTTCAAGCTTCTCATCAATCTTGGTACTGGGTACCATCTTGTGCTTGAAAAATACAATAAAGAAATAAGTAAATTCAAATAAGGTTTTGTACTTACTAGAGAGTGTTATTCCAAGGTGTCCAGTTCCAACTTCAATTATGCAACTTCCAAGACTAGGGTTTATGAGGAAATCCTAATTTTCCAAAATGTGAATTTTAGAATTCTGTTATGAGGGAAAGGTGCACCCTCCTAAGGTGAGTTCTTTGGTAGTCTTACTTTGACCAGGACCCTTCAATAAGTAGGTGAAGACACCTCCTAGGGTTTGTGTAGTTGCAGTAGTTGCACCACAAGTTGCAGTTTACAAAATTTCATCAAAATGAGAATATATTCCCAAGGAAAGATGCGCTAGGGTTAGGAGAGGATCCCTATGGTCTTAGTTTTCCTAGCGAGCTCTTATAAAATATGCAAATGGATTCTTTCGATCTCTCTTTGATACCATGTTAACATTATTCTTAAGCAGTTAAGTATGTATAATATTCCTTAACTTTAGTCTATTAAAACAATAACTGCATGCATAAGGATCACTAAAAGAAAGACATCCATAATACACACAAGATTTATCCTAGGAAACCCTCACGGGGGAGAAAACCCAAAAAAGATTCTTCAATATAGATTCTTCAACAAGTACAATGTCTCTCTCAAGAGAGATCTCACCAAAATAGAAGAGCCGCCAGAAACCCTAACCGGAATAGAGTAGCGCACCACTAGACCAAGATAATTCTTCACCAAATAACCAAAACCCTTTCTTGAGACACCCCTCCTTTGTAGTTGCGTCACTCCTTCTCTATAGCTATGCCACTCTCCAAGACTTGTGAACTGTAATAGAGATCTAGTTGTCTATATATCAAAATGAGGTGCTAGGCCTCTTATAAATACTAGTTGGACTACCCAGAAGTAGGTCAGGGCCGACCTATCCACATTCCCATTCTAATTTAATTTTTACTTGTCAAGGCATAATAGTGCCGACTTTTACAAAGGAACAATAGGGCTGACTTAACAAATATAATATAACATTGATCTTTAGGGTTTTGTCTTGGTCAAATACAATATGAATATAATAATAATATCTTCTGAAGCTACTCAAACTTCAACAAAAACAACCTTTAACAATTTCTATAGTTGATTCTATTGAATTCTTCCCTGAACATTATATTGGGATTTCTCTCAAATACTCATCTTTCACCTCTCAAATATACTCCATTGAAAAATCTCCAAAGTAATCTCTTGATAATCATCCACATATTTCCTTAAGAGAATACCCTTAGAATTCTCATGTAACGCCCTATAGATTTCCTTTCTTATCACATAAAGAGGAAAATTTAGAAATTCCCCAAACATCTCTTCCAAAGGATTCTCTAAAAGAAGAATAATTTAAGGTATTCTTTAATCCTCTTACTCCTGAAAAATTCACAACTATTAATTGATCATCTAGTCAAGGTAGGAAATATCCCCCAACAACAACCGCCTCCTCCAACACCCCCACCAAGGTTTTTTAACAAAGCAGCTACTAGATATTCCCCTTTAAACCTCCCAAGGAATTTACACAATTTTATGAAAATTATTTTAAGTTATTGCCTAAATTTAATAGGGAAGATGAGATCACAACCTTAGAACTGTTGAATTTTCATAAGAGATGTTATTGTATATGAATGAATATGTTATTACAATGATGAATGTTCTATATATAAAGAACATATGGTGACCATCCATGAAGAGATGCGTCCCTTGGGTAATAAATATATTGGTACTTTATATTATATTATACATATAATATAAATATACTTTATATTTTATTATATATATTTTTACTTTATATTATAAATATATTAATACATTAATAATATTATAATTACTAATATTGTTTAATAATTAATCATCATATTGGACAAAGAGAGAGGGGTGATGAGAGCATCAGAACCCTAGCGCACCGAAGAACCCTAGCGCACTGAAGAACCAGGCCCTGTGTCTGTATGCTGCGCGCTCTGACGCCAACACCCTGCCACCCACCTTCCCGCTCTGCAGACTAGCACCTCACGAGGACCCTGCACACCATACAATGAGCTCAGGAGAGGGGGGGAAACCCCCCTCGTACAACGACATAGCCGCCAACGACAGAAATGGTATCCATGCTAAGAGGCCTGCCTTCGAGCCACCGGTGCATCTGAGGGAGCAACTTTTTACCTAGGAACAAAGTCTCAGCAAAGAAATGGATCTCGAGCCCAGTACGTCCCATCCGCAAGCTTCCAAAAACTGGCTGCCAGGTAAGTGTATTCCACAAATGGAAAAACCACCACTCTACCATATCAAATCGAATAGGGTGGGGGAACACACCCAGTTTATGATGGACCATGCACTGATAAGAAAATTCCTGGGCCTCTAGCCGACCGAGAGAGATCTTACTCGCTGGATAAAGGACTGGTGGAACCCTAAAGGAGATTATGAGGTCCAGCTCAGCTCCAAGGGTTTCTTTACAATTATCTTGTATAATCTAGAAGACAAGGACAAAATATTTGACAATGGACCATACTTCTATAACTCAGTGGGCCTATTTCTAAGGTTTTGGACCGACAGATTCAGTCTAGAGCAAGAGGACTTCTCAAGAGCCCCGGTCTGGATACGGCTATACTCCCTGCCCCAGGAATTCTGGCTGGAAGAAATATTAATGGGCATAGGAAGCCCGGTGGGACAATACGTCAAAGCTTCAGAAGCTACAAAAATAAGGAAGTACACATCATATGCTCGTATCTACATCTACATGGACGTCTCGAAAGCCTTTCCGGGTTCCATCACACTGGAATACCAGAACGAGGACTGGAACCAGACAATTGACTACGAACACATACCCTTTCGATGCAGAAAGTGCCACGAGCACAGCCACTTGTTTAGAGACTGCCCCTTGAACGCCTCAACCCCTAAACCCTCTGAAGCCAAGCAGAAAGATAGCTTTACCAGTGTCACAGGAAGGCAAAAGAATACGTCAAAGAAACAGAACTAGAGCTCAGCCCCAAAGGTCCCCTCCAAGAATTCCTTTGAGGCTCTGAATCAACCACAGAAAGAGGCGGAATTACAGAACCCCCTCCAAGCATCAACACAAGAGAAAGGTAAAAGCCTTGAAGTACCACACACAACTCACCCAAAGGAAACAACTTAGTCAACACAATCCGACAGGGATGAAGACACCAATATGCTTATGGATGAAATGGATCTGGCAGAAATAGACCTAGAAAAACTGGAGGAAGCCCTCAATCAAAAGGATCTGCAACATATTCCAGTAGAACAGCTTAGGAAAGTGCACAAAGTGTTCACCAACTCCATGGCGGGCTCCACAGCTAGGTTGGGCATCTCGTCAGATCCCAAGCCCGAGCCCAAAAAATCTACCAAGGAAAACAAGAGGCGAGGACGCAAACTAGCCCAACAACTTATTAGGGAGGCAAGGCACTTAATGATCAACTTGGGACAGATACAGAGGTTATCAGAGGGATATATCCACCCCCCCCACCATACTCATGATGAAGACAATATCTTGGAACATCAAAGGTCTTAATGGAATATCCAAGCAGCGGATCCTCCGAGAATGTATTAAAACAGAGAATCCAAATATCCTACTATTGAAAGAAACCAAATGTGCAGGACGGGAGGCGGAAAATATTTTTCGGAGCAGCTGGAGAGGTGGGGACTTCCTCTTTCCGGATTCTGTGGGTGCGGCAGGAGGATTGGCCATCCTTTGGAACCTGCAAACGGTCACTCTGATTCATCCCTTCTCCACAAGAGACACCTTAACAACTCACTTCAAAGTTGTAGCCTCCTCCAAGGAAGGAGCCATCACAAATGTCTATGGCCCGCAATCTGTCCAAGATAAGGAGAGATTTATGCAAACCCTTCATTATGTTCAAACCCTCATACATACACCGCACTGGATAATTGGAGGCGACTTCAATATGATCCTAACGCTGGAGGAAAAAATCGGAGGAACAAAACGGCTGGAGCAGGATAGTGGTAAGTTCAAAACCCTAATAGAGCAATTAAATATGGTTGACATGGAAACCCAGAATGGAATCTTTACTTGGTCCAATAAAATAATAGGGCACCAACGTGTGGCCTGTAGGCTGGATTGCTTTCTAGTGACCGAAGCCCTCCTTGAAAGCGACCAAGCAATGGAAGCAAATATTGTACCAAAATCAGGGTCGGACCACTGGCCCATAGTCTTCTGTCTGGACCCGGGATTCCCTCCTAGACCCAAGCCCTTCCACTTTGAAAATTTTTGGCTTACTCACCCAAAATTTCACCAGCTGGCACACACCTGGTGGGCCCAGGCAGAAATTGATCATGGCACTCATATGTACAAGTTCCAACAACGCCTCAAGAACTTCAAATTACATCTAAAAATATGGAACAAATCCACCTTTGGAAACATTCTCCTCAGGAAGCGGGAAATTGAGAGACAACGTGAATAACTTGAATGAACTTTCATAGCGGGGAGCCAAACTCAGAACCTAGCGAGGGAAGAGGAAAAACTAATGGCGGACTTAGAGGCCTGAAGAGAACAAGAAGAGATCCTCTGGAGGCAAAAATCCAGGGTCCAATGGCTTGAAGAAGGGGAGCGCAACACAAAATTCTTCCACAAGGCGATGACGCATCGTAGATACATCAATTGCATCACCCAGTTGGAGGACGATCAAGGCACCCCGATAAGAGATCATGACCAAATAGCGGACGCACTCAACTCCTTCTATCAAGATCTCTTCACAGAGACCAATACAAATAGGGAGGAGGCCATCCAAAAAGTCAACCGGCACATATCCAAGCTAATTAACTCTGAGCAGAACAGAGCATTGATAAGGCCTATTACTCAGTCTGAAGTGGATTCAACAGTAAAGGACATGCCCCCTGGAAAGGCACCAGGCCCTGATGGTTTCACAACAGATTTCTTCCACTATTGTTGGGACATGATCAAGGAAGATGTCTGGTTGGCAGTAGAAGAATCCAGAACATCTGGTCAAGTTCTCTCTGCTTTAAACACAACCTTCATCACTCTCATCCCCAAGGAGGAACGTGTCACTCACCCGAAGAAGTTCAGACCAATCTCCCTTTGCAATGTCATTTATAAAATAATCACAAAGGTTATTTCCAATCGTCTCAAACCTCTCCTGTCGTCCATCATCTCTAATGAGCAAGCTGGCTATGTGGAGGGTAGGCAAATCATGGACAGTGTCATATTGGCCAATGAGGTAATCCACTACTTAAAGATGAGAAAAATACCAGGTATGCTTATTAAACTTGATCTCTCAAAAGCTTTTGACAGATTAAGATGGCAATATCTGCGGTCGGTTTTGGTATCCTTTGGCTTCTCTAATCACTAGGTCGATTGGATTCTCAAGCTCACTTCCTCTTCCTTCTTTTCAATTCTTGTCAACGGCAAAACCTCCCAACCTTTTCGCTCCACTGGGGGTATCAGGCAAGGATATCCTCTTTCTCCTTTCCTTTTTGTAATCATGGCAGAGGGCTTAGGTCATTATCTCAAAGCGGCGGTCCTTGAAGGCTCACTTACTGGGCTGCCACTCTAGAACCTTCACCCAGGGCCCTCGTATAGCCAGTTTGTCGATGATACCCTCCTCATGAACACTCCCACGGTTAGAGAAGCCACCAAGCTCAACTCAATTCTCTCTGACTTCTCGGACGCCTCAGGGATGCTGCTTAACCTGGATAAATCAAAACTTTATTTTTTCAACACGCTAGCCTCGGTTCAACCTCACCTCTCAAGACTTCTAGGCATTGCCAGAAGCTCCCTCCCTTCCACCTATTTAGGCATTCCCCTAACCGGAGAGTCAACAAAATCTACTCTTGGGATAGCCTGCTATTATCCATAGCCAACAGGATGAACAACTGGACCTTCAGACCACTGAATATTGCTTCCAGACTGGTCCTGCTCAAGTCAGTTCTACAAGCTCTACCCACGTATCTTTTTACAGCACTGGCCACGCCCATATCGGTTATCAAGGCCATTAGGAATATCCAACGTAACTTCCTGTGGAAGGAAAACCATAACAACAAGAAATGGGCTTTAGTTGGATGGGACAAACTTTGCAAACCCAAAAATTTTGGGGGGATGGGAATTCGAGACTCGGGGAAGATGAACCAAGTCATGGGAGCCAAGATGTGGTGGAGGTGGCTGCAACATCCGCAAGAAATCTGGGTTCAGATTTGGAAGAAAAAGTATGCCCCGAACGTACAATCTAACCAATCAGATTCAATGAAGATATGCAAGGATCCAATATTTGGAACACCGCCTAGCGAAATCGCCCCCTAATACAGTAGCACGCCTTCTGGGAGGTAAGAAATGGCGAAAGTGCACTCTTCTGGCAGGACTCGTGGCAACAACTACCCCCTCTTGATGATATGGAAAGCCTCCACCCGCTCAAGCTTAAGTTACAGCAAAAAAACTTCAAAAATGTTAAGGATTTTTGGATCCCAACTCAAGGAAGGAAACCCTGGAGAAAATGGAAAACCAGTAGAACAAATCTACAGATTACGGAGGAGCTCGACCTTCTACCATGGCAGGAATGCATGCAATATGGGAAAATTCCAATTAAAGAAGGATCGGACATGCTTAGATGGGGCCACTCCACCTCAGGCATTTTTTCGGTCAAGGAAGCTTACCACCTACAAGGAAATCCCCCAAACCAAGCCCCCGATACAATCTGGAGCAAATTCTGGAAACATTTTCTCTGGCCCAAGGTCTTCTTTTTTCTATGTCTCACAGCTCAAAACCGCATCCTCACTTGGGACAACCTCCAAAAGAGAGGTTTCACAGGCCCCTCTAGATGCACCCTCTGTCAGAAAAACGAGGAAACCATGGAACACCTCCTCAACAATTGCTATTATAGTCAACAGATTTGGGATTGGGGAGCCCAAGCCATGCGACGCTCCCAGCGGAATCAAGGTAGTATACGAGACACTCTAGTAAATTGGGAAACAATATCCTTCCACAACCCAATTCTCCAGCGCATCTGGCAGCTGCTCCTGGGCTTCACACTATGGTCAATCTGGAAAGAAATAAATAAGAGAATCTTCAACTCCAAACAGTCCCCCTCTACCATTACTTGGGAAAGGGTTAAACAACTCATCCGTGAAATCGTTCAAAGCAAATCCTGGCTCCACGGAGATACGCAGTGTAAGCCCGAGGAGAAGATTATTCTGGAAGGCTGGAACTTGCAAATGCGCATGCATACACAGGGGAAGACCAAAAACGGTCGGGTCAATAGTCCCACGGAATGGACCCCACCCCCCTCCGGCTTCCTCAAGCTAAACTTCGATGGGGCCTCCAGGGGTAACCCTAGACCAGCCGACTTTGGGGCCGTCCTTCGGAACCATTTGGGTAAGATTATTCATATGATTGCAGGCTTTTTGGGTGAAAACACGAACAACGTGGAGGAGCTCACAAGCCGCGGTTCAACACCAGTATCATCGGCTGGTCATTGAAGGAGACTCCCAAGTAATAATTCAACTCATCTCCAAAATCCTTCATGGCAAGCCCCCCTGGCGGATCTCCCCCAGTTGGAGACTCTCTGGACTTCTGGAGGACTTTGGCGATTTCATCAACTCCAATCTCACCCTAATCCCTTTTCATGTAAAACGAGAAGCCAACAAGGTTGCGGATCACCTGGAAAATACTGGAATTGACTCAAAAGCAGAACTCATATACTGGCAGGCCCACATCTCTGAAGAGACAGACCTCTCAAGGTGTTGCAGAGACCTTGCATGTAGAGACTTCCCAACCCTGGATGGGGTGACACGAGGCTCTACGGTGACAGTTGGAATAGCACTCAGCCCAGGCATACATGCCGATGGCCACCACCCACAAGTCTGCATTAACGATGGGGGACGACCATAGCTGCAGAAATACGACGGAGGGACTCCTCCCTCGCGCGACCATTTACGCCCACAGTGCACTTGTCATGGAAGGGGTTAAATGCAGACAGGTGACCTCGACTTCTGGTTATTTTCTTTCATATGCACCCGGACAGAGCGGGATTTCTCCTGCGTCGGCTCTGCTTTTCACTTGGATGCTCTGGTGCAGCCCTGCACTCCTCTCGTCCTGGCTCACTACATTTTTGTTGCATCTTGGTAAAGATTGTCCGGGTATTTTGTCTCTGTGTGTGCCGAGACAGAGTCGGTCTGCTCGTGCTCTGCACCTGCAACTGCTCTCGTCCTGGCCCATCAGCTTATCACTGCAACCACTCTGTTCATTCACTCATCCCCTGGACACTATGGTTAGAAAGAGAGGTAGGCCTCGCCGTGGCACAGCCTGGAATGCCCATAAGGCGCAGCGGCGATGAAAAGAGCAACTAGAATGCGCTCTGGCACTGACGACCTCCATACTTCGAAAGAAAGCTCGGGTTGAGAAATTGGCACTGCTTGCCACCATTGCTGAGTCGGGAGCTGGCTGTAGTTGAGATGCCATGACAAGTACACCAGGAGACCGACAGGAGGCTGGGACTGAGGATGAGTTTCCCACTTGTGTCGTGGTGGAAGACCCGTTCATGGAGGACCTGTCGATTGCAGAGAAGCCCCATGCCATTGAGGTGACTCACCGGGAGGAACGTAGACCCAATTTGGCACTGGAAGACAACATCCCCGACTGCATTGTAGAAGAAATCCCCTGGCCAGGTGACAACAATCCTACCAGCCACAGCATGCAAGTTACTGGAGCAGAGACGAAGGGTGTAGAGGTTGATGCGGAGCAGAGGGAGTTCAACTCTAGTTTTGGAGTGGCGGTGAACTCGAGGAATGTTCCCCTCATCGACGTGGGTGGCGGTATGCATGGCTCTCTCCTCCGCACATAACACCTGGCTCTGGTGTTCGACCTTCGTGGCCACATGTCTGACCTGGAACATAGGGCCCTTCTCATGGGCCAACACCTGGATTTTCTCCTCGATGCATATTCCAATGCTCCAGCTCAACAGAAGTGTCCCCTCTGCGCATAGGCATTTGCCATCCTGACTGGGTCCACATGGCAGACTGGCGAGGACGACAGGTCACCGGGTACCTAGGTTTTTATGCTCTCTTGGTTTCTAGTCTTATTGTGTTATCGTTTTATGTGCATTTGGACTATAGACATCTGTCCTGGTTTCCTCCGGGCAGGACAAATGCTACTTTACTTCCTATTTTATCATGCTACTGCTATTTGCTCTCCACCTATGTTGGTTTCCAGTAATTGACAACATTTTTGGGTGACATCAGACCTATACTACTGTATATTTGGTCAAAGTTTTTTGTTAATCTAATATAGCAGGTTCCACTTTTTTATTTAAAAAAAATAAAATAATTAATCATCATATTATTAATTATTAATCTAGTAGAATTTCTTTCTGATGTTGCCCAAACATCAACACTTCCCCTTAGTGAGGGAGACATTATACATTATGCTAGATTAACTTTGAATATTACCCGTGGGTAGCTCTCAAATATATTCAACATGTCACCATGACATCCATTACCTCACAATACATCTGTACCTCATCATGTGCACCCTTGTGACTTCACAACCAATGCATCCAAGGCTCATGGGTAGTTCTCAAATAACTACAACATATCCCCAAGACATCCACTACCCTGCAATGCATCAGTATTTGATCATGTGCTCCCTCGGTCTCAGTGCCAACCCTTTTTCATGTTGGATGAGTTCCACCTTTCTTAGTGCCATCCCTTTTTCATGCTAGATGAGAACACCTAGTGCCAACCCTTTTTCATGCTGGATGAGTTCCACGTGTCTCAGTGCCAACCATTTTTCATGTTGTATGAGAACACTCAATTCCATCCCTTTTTCACGCTAGATGAGTTCCACTTGTATCAATGCTAACACTTTTTCATGTTGGATGAGAACACTCAGTGACACCCCTTTTTCATGTTGGATGAGTTCCACCTATCTTAGTGCCAACCCTTTTTCATGTAGGATGAGAACACTCAGTGCCAACCCTTTTTCATGCTAGATGAGTTCCACTTGTCACAGTGCCAACCCTTTTTAATGATGGATAAAAACACTCAGTGCCAACCCTTTTTCATGCTAGATGACTTCCACATGTCTCAATTCCAACCATTTTTCATGCCGGATGAGAACACTCAGTGCCAACCCTTTTTCATGCTGGATGAGTTCCAGATGTCTCACTACCATCCCTTTTTCATGTTGGATGAGAACACTCCCTCTAAAGAGGGACCACACCAATCTTGTCCCTGGAGTACTCAAACTTCATCCTCGACAACAACTTGGTAAACATGTCTGCAACTTGATCCTCTGTAGTTAGGAAACCAGAGCCTCACTACTCCCTTTTGTACCATATGCTTTGACCTGCCATAGACCACAAGGTTCTTTGACGACTTCATGCAGCTCTGGTTGTCACACCAAATGTAGGTCACCTCTAGTATGATCCAGGTGGATATCAGTGGCCACCCACCTTTTTCGACTGGCTCAAAACAGTTTTCTGGCAATTTTGGCAATTTACTATTTTTAGCAGGTTTTAACTTCCGGGGCCATTTTGAGGGCCTA
>ML793134.1:80469-118510 GCA_009831015.1 Picea engelmannii
TTCATCTCCTAGGGTTAGGTTTTTGGATGTATATGACTTTTGGCATTCTCGTCTATTGTAAAAAGGCCTCTAGAGCCTCATTGTAATCATCTTCTCACGGATGCGAGTAGCAACCACATCTCTTCTCAGAGATAAGCTACCAGAGCCTTAGCTAGTTTATTTACATTCTGTTTGTAAGCATATTTCAATCATTTGTTATTAATGAAATGAAGTCTTATTTCCGCTGCATCTCTGCGTTTATGTGTATTTATGTATTTCATTGTGTTCCTACATAAATCCGGATCATAGTATGAGACCAAATAACCAAGAGAATAGTTCTTGAAGCCACACTTCTACTGCACATGTTGCTAAATACTCAGCTTCAGTGATACTGAGTGACACATATGACTGCTTCCTGCATTTGACAGAGCCTCTTACTCCTTAATGTAGTACCCATCTCCCTTTGGAACTGACCATCCAACTCCCTCTCGAGAACTAAATATCAATTGAATCTTCAACATGTTGACTTCATCACTTGTCCTCCAAAACAAGTCTCATCACTTTTTTCTTGTAGGTCTTACGTACAAATCAAATTCAGTCCAATAGTCCGCAATTTCTAAAGACACACTGCTTCATGACTTGCTGCACATGCTGCCACATACTCATCTTCAACTGTACTGAGTGCCACACATGACTGCTTCCTACATCCGGTAGAGCCTCCTGCTCCTTAATGTAGTACCCAACTCCCTCTGGAACTGACTGTCTGGCTCCCTCTCGAGTACTGAATATCAACTGGATCTTCAACCTATTGAATTCATAACTTGTCCTCCAAAACAAGTCTCGACATCCTCTTCTTGTAGGTCTTACCTACAAGTCAAGTCCAGTCCAATATTCAACAATTTCCAAAGATACACTCCTTCGTGACTTGTTGCACATGTTGCCACATACTCTGCCTCAGTTGTAGTGAGTGCTACACACAACTCCTTCCTGCTGCACCATGAAACCATACTGGAGCCTAGACTAAAGAAATATGTCGAAGCGCTCTTCCGATCAGGAATACTGCTAGCCCAATATGAATCCAAATGTCCTTATAACCCGAACTCATGGTCTGTCACATACCTGGGACCATAATCCAATGTACCATTAAGGTACCTCATCACATGTTTTGCTGTGACCAAATGAACTTACCTAGGCTGATCCATATATTGACTTAGAGTGTTCACAACAAAACATATATCTGGTCTTGTGTTCATCAAGTTCATCAATGAACTCACAATCTCCCTATATAAAGTAACATCCATAGCCTCTTAATTCGTATCCTGCAACAACTTCATATTTGATACCATAAGTGTAGCCATTGCCTTGCAATCTAACATCTCAAACCTCTTCAGGATTTCTACTGTATACTTCCCTTGATTCAGAAATATCTCATCCTGTCTCTACCATACCTTAGGACCCAAAAAGTAATGCATCATCCCAATATATTTCATCTCAAACTCAACAACCAATTTTTTTTTCTCTTACACTCTAAGATGACATTTTCCACACCTGTTAGAAATAGGTCATCCACTTACAATAGTAGTATTACCAGACCATCATCCACAACCTTAAAGTAAAGGTTAGGATCTGCACTATTGTTTGTAAATTCTAAGCTCATCAGAAAATTGTCGATCCTGCCATACCATGCTCTGGGTGCCTTCTTTAATCCATATAAATCCTTCTTCAATATTCACATTGAGTGTCTCGTAGTTTTCATGTACTCAACGAAGTGTTATGTGACTACAAGGACCATTCTTCCTTATCAGGTTTCCATCTATGCCACAAGAATAATTTGAGTCCTTCTAGATGTTGAAATCCACACACTTTGAGTCTTATGTCCTTAGAAGACTATGTCAGAGAAATTCTCCATTGGTCAAATTACCATGACCAATCCTGAGAGAATGTCATCCCGATACTGAAACATTAACACTTAAGAATAACTTCTGAAATTACATAAAATATCAACACTCCCTCTTAATGAGGAAGGTATTATATCCGACACAAACTCTAACACTGTGGCCATTCACATGAGTTCATGACCATTGACTGTCAGACACATGAATCTATACATCACAGGAAATCTATAGTGACTTCACAAAATGCATCCAGGGCTGATGGGTAGCTCTCTAATAGCTACAACATGTCATCATGAGACTATCCAGTTTCCTGCAGAAAAAATCTGAAGCCATCACTCCCTCTGAGGCTATATAGTCTTTAGAGTCATCTTCTCCCTCTTCATGTGTTGACCTCCTCTTCTTCTCCAGTACATGGATGTGCACAAATCTATGTCTAGATAGTCTTGCTTCATGCTGTTTCCTGCGACTATCATTATGGCTCCTTATCAGTGCTATTACTTGTGACGTTCCCGGAACAAGAAACAAGAACAACAAAAAACATCTCCTAGAGGAGATCAATTTATCTTGTGCACAACTATATACAATGACCCTCAAAATGATACATATTCTACTAACACACATTCATCATATACTCGATGTCATACGACTAACCATGTTGATTTTCTAGTGTTAAATTAGACAAGCACAATTTTCCACAAGTGGTAATTAATTCCAACGATATTAATTTAGTAAACTCTAGAACATCACTAAGTAATTACACTCAGAAAATTTCAACTACTTAGAAACTTTGTTCTCTTCCTTAGATCACTTCCCACGTGTGAGAAAGAAAAATGTGCGTGTCTATTTTTGTGTCTTTTTATAGTAATATTAAATTGATCCAAAAAGACATGTCTCTTTGAAAATTAAATTAAATTTTCTTTCTTATAAATAGTTGGAGAATACCTCTCGTAACTACCCAAAGATTAATTTGGTTATAATCCATCCACATAGTATTTGACTTTGTTAAATTGTTCCTCCATAATTCATGTGATTCTTTGCATAAATATAGGTAGAAGTAAATATGCAATACATTCCTCATATTTAGGTAATTAGACATTTTTACTAGAAATTGTTGTCCGCCGTAATTTATGGAATTCTTTTTATAATTTAGGTAGGAGTAAAAAGTAAATATGTTGTACATAGAGATTGCAACAACCCCATAAATTTAACACTCCCAAGACTTTACTCTACTCTCATTTTCCTATGAGGAATTCAAGCCCAATCCAACTGAATTTTCATAAGGATGCTATTGTATATGAATGAATATGTTATTGCAATGATGAGTGTTCTATATATAAAGAACATATGGTGACCATCCTTGAAGAGATGTGTCCCTTGGGTAATATATATATATATATATATATCACATTATAATTAATAATTATATTATTAATTATTAATCTAGTAGAATGTCTTTCCAATGCTGCCCAAACATCAACAAGAACATGTATCAACCTTTGATTATTTCACAGATAATCAAGGTCTTGAGCATGAAGATGTATATATGAGGATATTTGTTCAAACGTTTGAAGGTGAGGTGAGGACATGGTTCAAGGGTTTACCTCCGAACTCCATTGACTCATGGGATGCACTAGAATCAACTTTTCTTTGCAATGGGGAGAAAAGAAGGATCATTTATATTTCTTGACTGAATTTGGGAGTCTTAAAAAGAAACATAATGAATCAGTTCTATAGTAAAGTTGAATGAGTGAAAAATATTTGTTATCCTTCACTAGTCTTACACTTTATATAAATTCTAAATTTGGTAGTGGTTCAGTTTCTTCGTTTATAGATTAATCTCGCAAAAGAGAAGAAAATGTTTTTCTGTAATTTTAAAGAGAAAATAGCATCTACCATGTGTGTTTTATTAGTTTTCTTTCAAAATAACGACTCCATAACCAAATAAAGTCACATGGTCTGCAGTTCTTTAGTGTCTCGCAGGGAAACACAATTGCCAGATGGAGCCAGATGTTGTAACATAGTCCAATTTTTTCAAAACAATTTAGAAATTAATTTTAGATAGTTAGGTTTTCTTTAAGTTTCTAGATTTCTCTTTATGCCAAGTAAATAAATTTGGAATAAATATTCAAACTAGTTTAGAAGTTTGATTTAATTTCATTTTTGGTTCGTGTGTTGTTTATATTATTTATATTTTTTGTTCTGTATTTAAATCTTATGGTTAGTGTTTAGTTTCATTAAATAAAATGTTATTATTAAAGTTTATTATAAACTCTAATAATAAGTTAATTTAATATAAGTTTTATTCAGTATAGTTTCATTAATAAAACACATTTTTTATTATAGGTACAATCATATGCCTGATAGTCCAAATAAATGATTCATAATCAATTGTTCCCCCCCTGCTTCCCCCACCCACATGATCGATGGTTAACATAAGGGAGGGGGGCCGAGAAACCCAACCCTATTTAAATTTATTTTGATGTGTCGATATTCTATCAATTTCACCCCCCTCACCTATGGTTAACATAACCATCCTCGCCCCCCCTCCCCCCCCCNATGAATCCTAAGTCTCCATGTGTTCAGTTGCATATTAAAAACAAGGTTAGAGGTAATTTTGTTGATTATTATGGAATTTGCGAAGTGTTTTTAAAATCCGATAAGATAGTTTGGGTTACCAACTTACCATTCCAGCCTAGTAGACCATTATCATGCCTATGAATCTGATCTAGTGAAATTTGTAGTAGCCTAAGTGTATTATTTCCCAAAGTTCATGGTCTGGTGCACATCAAACTATATTCCCTCCAAGAGAACCATAATTTCCAAAATTGGATCTATGCTTATCGAAATAACTCCTGAGTCTATTTCTGAAATGCTAAGATGGCCACTAAAACCCGACAGTGAAATATTAAACAAAATTGTATTGGCCAAATGTTTCAGAGAACTAAAACTTGAAGAGAGAGTTTATCTTTCACAAACATATATGTGAAAAAATCTTGATGTTCATACAAACAATGTTGTTCTTGAATCTAGCTTGTTTCCTAAAATTCCAAGACAAATTATCTCTATAACTTCTATGATCTTAGGAAAATATAGTGACCTTTTGGTGGATGAGTTTGTGTTAGGGAATATGATATCATTTTTTCCATTTATAGTCAAGCCCTTAACCAAATTCAATTATGCCCAATTCTTAGCTAATAAAATTCATCATCAACTGTGAGAGTTTGAAACTCTTAGGAATTTCAGATATCAATCCTACCTTGTTCACATGCTCCTATTTTCTCAAGCCTTTCATTTTTTACATCTTGGACTAAAATTCGAAAATGAAATTGGAAATCCAGTGTCAGGTATTCATTGGACATATTTGATTAAAAAGAAGACTCTAAATGTTGTCTTCTTAGAATATGTTGACCAATTCATGTCAAAGGCCTACGAGATCATACATGATTAAATTCCTCCTAGAATATTTCCAGAATGTAAAATGTATTACAATTGATTCCAAATAAGAGAGTGGGAGACTGGTACATATTTGAGAATTACACTGAAATCAGAGTCTATGGTTTTGAACTTCGGCCTTTTCTCTTATCTATTTTCTTGACTCCCAGAATCTTTGCACTAGAGTATATTAGACAAAGATTAAATTCAGATGACATTCATTTTGTATCAAGGAAATGCAAGGCTAGTTTTAAATTAAAGAAAGAGGTAGGACCTTTTATCGTCATTACCAGATCAACATTGAAGGTTACAACAAAAATTCTCCTAGATATGGGATTTTAATAGGGAGAGGTATGGATGCATGACCTTCATTTGATGATTTCCTCAAAAATAATCTCACATGGACAAGATCCTTATCAACATCAACACAAAGCATAAGTGGAGCTATTGGAAAACTAGAGCAACTGGGAAGATGTACAAAACATTTTGCAAATTCATGGTAAAGTACCATAGATACCTTCAAAACCTCCAATGACAGAGACTCCTCAACAGTTTTATAACACATACAAAAGAAAGACTATAGAGTCAGCTTCAAAGGATTTAGGGACAGAGAAAGAAATATCAGCTAAAAGATAGAAAAGGGAGGCACTTGATGAAGAGGAAGATCCAAAATTACAAGAATAAGTAGCACCAGTGGAAAAAATACCTACTATGATTGTGGAAGTATCATAATCAAAGAAGCTCAAGAGTACAGAGGGTCAAAATGAAACAAAATCACAAGGTACATATCAACTAAAACAAATAAATCATGTTCATCACTTCATGGACATCAGGAAAATAGGTGCAAAGATCAAACATAATATTATTCCTAAAATATTTGAGCATGAGACATATCGAACTAGAATGCTAGTAGATGTGGACTATGAAAAAGGAAGATTGAATATAGAAGTCATGGAACCAAATGAACAAAAGAAGATGACAACCATTTCTATTGATCTTAATGCAATTCATCCTCTAGATAAAACGGACTTGCATACACAAACTAGAGAAATGTTGAATAGAGATGTGATGATAGATAACCTGGGAATAAAGAAGCTGCAAGTTATAAATGATAAGCTCATAACTCAACTTAAAAAAGAGAATTTGGCCAATAGAACCAGTCAAATGAGAGTAGAGGAATTGGAACAATGGGTGATGGACCTAGGAGCTAATCCAAAAGATGAAAGCTAGAAGATAAAAAAAAATACTAGAAGTTGAAAGATAAGATGCTAACAGACATGGAGAAAATGAAGAACAAGTTGTCAGGAAAACCCTATCTGAAAGGGGTCAAACACTTCATTTGGGATGAAATCATTACTGAAGTTGGAAATCTTTGGGACTACTTCAAGATAATAGATGATGAGATTTTATTGACAAATGAAGAAGATGGCATTATAAAGAAATCATTTCATGAATTAGGAACTAGACCTCAGGTTGCTACTCAAATTAACAAATTCCTAAATTCTTATTCTAGAGAAATATTGACAAACAAAGATGTCAAAGACATAACTACAATGGCTATGGAAAATGAAAGGGTTTTGAAAAAAAGGAATCTGATGCAACAAGCTCAAAATAAATGCATAATGGTGAACATGGGTCTATTTCTTGAAAGCAAAAGATGAAGTTTTCAATACGTTTCAATAATTCCAGGAATTAGTAGAAAATATCTCTGGAAGAAAGATTAAATTTTTGAGGTCAGATAATGGAGGTCAATACACCTCAAATCAGTTCAAATATTTTTACAGAGAAGCAGGGATTAAGAGGGAGATGAAAACTCCCTACAGACCCCAGCAGAATGGGGTTGCAAAGAGAAAGAACATATCAATTGTAGAAGAAACTAAAGTGACGATCCATGACCAAAAATTTCCCATGAATCTATGGGAAGAAGCATCCAATACAATTGTATATGTCGAGAATAGAAGTCCTCACAATATATTGGGGAACAAGACACCATAAGAAGTATTCACCGGAAATAAACCAAAATTTAGCCAATTGAGGATATTTGGCTGCCTACTGCACATACATGTTCACAAGGAAAATAGAGCGAAGATAGAGCCTTTAGGAAAGAAGGGC
This sequence comes from Picea engelmannii, assembly GCA_009831015.1. NCBI lineage: Eukaryota > Viridiplantae > Streptophyta > Pinopsida > Pinales > Pinaceae > Picea > Picea engelmannii. Next base: position 87,888 of record ML793134.1, read on the forward strand.
ACCTTCGTTGGATACAATGAGACTTCGAAGGCTTATAGAATATACATCCCCGAACATAGACATATTGATATTAGCTGGGATGTTACCTTTGATGAAGAAGCAACCTTTAGGAAATCTAGAGTGTCTCACATGGATGAGGACAAAGAGGAGAAAGAGGCTCCAAGGGATGCAATAATGATTGAATCTACTCCAGAAGAACATATTCCAGAATACCAGAATGAGACAATAAAGCCATATATACCTATAGATCCACCCAGAGAAGTTACAGTTACCAAGAAGAGGCCAGCATGGCTCCGAAACACTTTGCAGGAGGAAGAAAAACATGCATCTCCCACTGGCTCTTAGAGAGCAAGAAACCATGCAATTTTTCTAGCTATGTGGTGCTAATGAGTAAGGTCATTGATTCAAAACCTTCCACTTATGAGGAAGCTACAAAGAAACAAGTGTGGAAGGATGCCATGATGGAAGAATACCATTCCATCATGAAGAATGTTGTGTAGGAAGTGGTTCTAAGACCAGAAGGGAAGTCAGTGGTGACTTCCAAGTGGATCCACAAGATCAAGCCAGATGGCAGCATAGAGAAGTACACAGATAGATTTGTGGCTAGAGATTTCTATTAGAAAGAGGGAGAAGATTATGATGAGACATTTGCTCCAGTAGCAAGATACACTTCCATTATATCTATTATTTCTATTGCTTCCATTATGGGATGGAAATTACACTAGATGGATGTTAAGACTGCTTTATTGAATGGTGTAATTGAAGAATAAGTGTACATAGAGAAACCACAAGATTTTGTGATCCATGGGAAGTAGTCCTATGTTTATAAATTGAAGAAATCCTTGTACAAGATTAAGCCCATTGTTATTGGTACTATATGTGGATGACCTGTTTCTTATAGGGGATGAGAATCTCATAGATGGGTACAAGAGGAAACTCACTTCAGAGTTCAAAATGAAGGATCTGGGTTTGATCCACTTTTTCTTGGGATTAGAGGTGTGGCAGAGACAAGATGAAATCTTCCTTAGCCATGGAAAGTATAAAGTTGAGATCCTACAGAGATTCGAGATAATGGACTGCAAGTCCATGGCCATACCTATGGTTACGAATATGAAGCTCTTGAGTGATTCTTCTTCAAATTTAGTTGATCTGACGATGTATAGAAAATTAATCGAATCCTTGATGTACCTAGTTAACAACAGATCAGATATATTCCTTGCAGTGAACACATTGAGTCAGTTCATGGTTGAGCCTAGACATGCACATTTGGTAGAAACAAAGCATGTGTTGAGGTACCTACATGGTACGGTTGGATATGGACTCAGAGATGTCTCGGATGGTGAAGTAAATATGTAAGGTTATATAGAATCTGACAAGGTAGGGAGTGTAGTGGACAGGAAAATCACATCATGATGTTTCTTTAGTTTGGGATTAGGTATGATCTCATGGTTGAGTAGAAAATGGATGTCAGTGGCACTCAATACAATAGAGGAAAAATATATAGTAGCCATTGTTGCAAGCTGTGAAGCACTGCAAATTTAGAAGTTGCTTGCAGGGTTATTTGATCTAGAGTTGGAGCCAACTTTGATATATTGTGATAATCAAAGTTGTGTAAATATATCAAAGAATCCAATATTTCATGACACATCAAAGAATATAGAGATCAAATACCATTTCATCTAAGACATGGTGCAGAAAGGAGCAGTGGAGCTCTGATACATATCCACAGATGAGCGGATAACAAGCATTCGCACCAAGCCTCTATCTAGAGTGAAGTATGAGTAAATTAGAGACAATATTAGCGTGATGCAGAATGTCCACCCTTGTTAAGAGGGAGTCGTGATGTTTCTCATATAGCGGGAAAATACTCTCCCTTTGGCAAAGGGTTTCCCAGATTAGTAATGTGAAGCGACTGAGGGAGTAATGAGTAACCCGGTACAAGTATTGCCTACACCATGTGAAGTGAATAGATGTGATTGGGACATGTAGCATGGTCTTGCCTATGCCATGTGAAGTCGCTAGGTGTGATTGGGACCATGACGTAGCCTTGCATAAGCCATATGAAGTGGCTAGGGGTGAATGGGAGTATGATAGTTGTATTTCCCATACCATGTGAAGTGGATGGGTGTGATTGGGACTACTAGGAGAGGAGAAACATCATAAATACTTGCAACGTAGTCTTGACTATGGTGGTAGTCTTGCCCATGCCATGTGAAATGGATGGGTGTGGTTAGGAATACTAGAAGAGAACATCATAGAAGAATACCTCCCTAGCTAAGATGGAGTGTTGATGTTTTGGTAGTAGCGGAAGGTATTCCCTCCTAGACAACTTTTCTTAGAGAAGAAGAAGATTCTAAGAAGTCAAACGAAGACCACTAAACAATTGAAGAACACCTCAGAAGAGAAGTCGGTACACAAGAAAAGAATAAAGTGAAAATGTAATTCCGGGAAGAGAAGTCAACCCAAACTAAGTGAGTTGAAGACTATAAATAAAGTGACGCCTTAATCATTTGATCATTCACTCACACAACTATCTCACTCAAGAAGAAGGCGGAAGTCTGAGGCAAGAAGAAGATGCAACTACTACAACAACTGGGGTTTCTTGGCGACTCTTGGTGATTTCTCTTGTGTTATATCTATAGAAGAGTTGCGCTAGTATTGTGTGGTGGATCAACTACCCTCGCCAGGGTTTGACAAGGAGAAGAGATAAGTTCTTGTATCAAGGTTTCTTCATAATTTATCATTTTTTCTCTTGTGAATAGAGCTTGTTTTGTATTATTAGAAAAATTATCTCTAAGAAAAGTTGGTTGGGTTTTTCCCCGGGTTTGGGGTTTTCCCAAGATAAATCTTTGTGTCTTCTTGTGCTTGTTTATCCTGCTTATATTTTCAGTATATGGTTGTTGAATGTAAAAGATATAATTACTCTGGTAAATCTATTGCTTTGAAAATTTAAGAAAATCTAATTTCCATTCTCCCAAGTAAAGATTCTATATTGGCAAATGACCTTATAGGGATGGGAAGAGGAGACCATTTAAGTATAAGGAGTTAGCAAGCCATTGATGTTTAAAACCATGGTCAAGCACATGGATCAAAGAAAACTAAAAAAATAAATTGAAAAAATTATTACAGAAAAAATAAATATACATCCCTAGTATGGTTACCAAAATATGACTATGAAAATGATAATTATGGAATAGACATATCAACCCCCTAGTAAGGCTAAGTCAAAAGGAAGGTAGGAAGACATCCCATGTATTTATAATTAACATACACCAAATTGTTTACTAATATTAATAATATGTAGAAAGATGCATGGGTTTGTTCCCTTCCCTCATTGTGAATAAATATTGACATTAAAGCTTTTGGACAAATACCCATTAACATAAATAAATATCCCTTTTAATTTTAAATGATATAGAAACTTAAAAGATTTACCCTTTTAATAATAAAATCTATTTTAGTTCATAAATATTCGAAAACAAATTAAAAACATAAAACTAAGTAAACAAACTTATTTTAAAATTATGCCTTTACTAAAGCCAATCTAATTATAGACTTTTTTTCGTGGTTGAAATTTGTTGATAATGATAAAATCTATTTTAGTTCATAATTATTCTAAAACAAATTAAAAACATAAAACTAAGTAAACAAACTTAAAAGATATAGAAACTTAAATGATTTACCCTTTTAATAATAAAATCTATTTTAGTTCATAAATATTCAAAAACAAATTAAAAACATAAAACTAAGTAAACAAACTTATTTTAAAATTATGCCTTTACTAAAGCCAATCTAATTATAGACTTTTTTTTGTGGTTGAAATTTGTTGATAATGATAAAATCTATTTTAATTCATAATTATTCTAAAACAAATTAAAAACATAAAACTAAGTAAACAAACTTATTTTAAAATTATGCTTTTACTAAAGCCAATCTAATTATAGACTTTTTTGTGGTTGAAATTTGTTGATTATGGAATACCTCCCAATTTGTGAATTCCATAATATATTTTTATTAAAAAAAATTACTTTATAAACTGTGAAATAAATATTTTGTAAATGATTTAAAATATATATTCTAAATTTAGATTATTAATTTAGATTATTGTTCATATTTTTTTTATTAAGGAAATAAATATTTTGTAAATTTAGATTATTGTTCATCAATTTTTTTATAAACTATTTTATTGTAATATAATTTTATTTGAAATAATTTGATTATGAATTTTTTTATAACTAAGAAGTAAAATTATAATTATATAATATTTAAAAAAAATTGATATATATATATATATATATATATATATGACTTAGATGTTAGTGGATTTAGGTAAATTTTGACTATTTATGAAATAGAATATATTTGTTTTTGTTAATGTTAATGAAATCTTAAAATTAAATTATTTTTTATTAAATTAAATTAAAATTAAAAATTAAAAAATAAATGAATAAAGGTATAAGTTTTTAAAAATTGTAAGAGGTGTAAATTAAGGTATTATAAAGATGTAATCAACCCTAATCTAAAAGATCAAAATTATTTATTTGTTTTGCCAAGTGTAAAGAAAAAAAATAAGCATTGCTAAGATAAAAACAAATTCTCACAAGCTCCATAGTGAAATTGGGCGTTGGTCAATTCCTAAAACGCCATGGGATGAAAGAGTGTGTCACCTTTGTGACACTAAGAAGGTTGAAGATGAAAAACACTTTCTCTTAGATTGTCCAGCCTATACCCATATTAGATCTTATTTTCAAAATATTGATCACACTACCAACCTTCCTAACCTCTTAACTCAACAAAAGTATAGTGATCTTGGAAAGCTTTTCTTAATACTTTTTGAGCACAGAAACAAAATTCTAAAGAATCACAAGTAATCACTTTCCCTCTTAAAGTTCGATAGACCAATTAGATCTTAGTGGACGTTAATCATCATCATCATCATCATCATCATCATACTCAATAGGGTGATGCCATTTAATAATGTAATTTGATTTTATAATATTATAATTTGAAATGGGGACGATGATATGTGATGGTGTAATTTGATTTTGATTTTTGATTTGATTAGGTAAACTTAAAACTTCATATTAAAATTATGAATATGGAATTATAATCGGCCTTGATATGCGCTGCATATCTAATATGCTTCAAGGCATTTGAATCAAAGTTGTTCTTATTGATAGCACCTCTTCTATCGATTTGAGATAATTATTATCTCAAGAAAGTGGCCTTGAAAAAGAGAGGTGCATTTCTGTTTGGAATTAGTACTCATTTTTAGGTTGGTTTGTTTTTAAGTAGAAAATGTGTTGTGGGGGATATAAGTGTTTAATACATTTTAAATTTGTAGTTTTTTTTAGAAGTTATAATTAGTTATATTTGAATACATAAATAAATTGGGTGTTCTGAAAACTTCTTATAATATTTAAATTATACAAAATTAACAATTAATTTCAATTCTAACAATTTCTTACCAAATTTTAAACAAAACTAAAAAAAAATAAAATGATAAAAAACATAAAACATTTAAATTATATTTTTTTATCTCTTTTTAATTTAATATGTAAGTGGATATAAAATCTTTCTTTGTTATTTACATGAAATTCTACTTACATCATTGATTTGAAGATCCTTGAAACCAATTACTATTCCTTAGTGTTAAATGTTCTTAACCATTCTGAATCTAAAGAAATTATATATAATAATAAAATTTATATTTTTATAATTACACCCTAAATTGTTTATATTGTGAACCATCTTTTCTGCACTTTCCTCTATGAAACCATGGTTTCAAAGAGACAATGATGTCTGTACATCGAATCTATGAATCTTTGTTCTTCATTTTCTCATTCTAACTTTCACTGTCGATCAGTCAAGCTAACAGTCAATTGTTTACACCACCTAACCCATACAAGAACCACGTGCCACTACTGTTGCAATCCCAACACGGTAAGCTATACATAACCACCGCCTGTTGTTCTATTATTATTGCTCTAAATGCGCTGGGATTTGATCAGATTTACTGCAGAGAGTAGACCCTGAACTTATCTGCAATTGAGATAAGTTCAGGCTTAGTGCCTGCCAACTCAATAAACATCTTCATCTGGAGGGCCTCTTAAACCATGGCCTCCTTGTTTCTGTTGAGGTTCGAGGTAGTCTAAAGGTTATAGGTTTTTTATTTTTTTCAGGTAATTATTTTTGGAATCGGCAACTCAATTGATGGTGAAATCTCAATTTTATATTGCTCAAATCTTGTTTTTGAATGCATTAATTGATTCAACACCTTCCAAAATCTCAAAACACTTAAAATATATAATCTCAATCACTTAAATATGCATTTCCAACTATCATGCTAAATTTCTGACCAAATTTTAGGCAAAACTCTTTAAACAAAAACATACACAAAAAAAATTAAAACTTAGAACATTTATACTGCATCGTCGCTATGAGCAGGTTCTCCCACTGTGGTCGCCAACAATAATGGATATCAGAAGTCGGAATTATGTTGCTCTTAGTGTTTACCTGAAGGATTCGCAAATGAAACTCACATCCCCGCCAAAATTGCTTCTAATGACTCTTAGGACACTCCTCCCATGCCTAAAAGCATAATATCTCTGTGTAAAACGCGGTTCAAATATAGGTTCGAAAATTGTACAACTCCTAATGATGGTGGTTAAAACGACAAAATGATTGTTTAAAATATGAGTAGTAAGTTGGGGTTATTTTGTTGACTTTGCTCTGAGTACATCACCTTTCAAAGAGGGGAAGAATGATTGTTTTTTATGTTTACTAGATTTTATATCCTTAAAAGATATGCATGACAATGGTTGTTTTCTATGTTCACTAGGTTTGGTTGTTTTCTATGTTCACTAGGTTTTGTGCTCTTAGAAGATATGCATGACCCAAGAAAAGAGGATAGATTCACAATATAACCTTGAAAGATATTGATAGGAAAGACGCAAAAACAACTTATAATTAGTCTACGTGGATGATGACACCCCTTGATACATTTTTTCTAGCATGTCGAAGCTTATAATCAAATTAAGAAGTTAATGGAATTATGTTGACCTACATTGTTTAGTGTGGGTTAATAGTACGTGTTTTCTTTGTGCCAGATATTATAGACTTAGAGGCTCGATCATGGACATTAAGAAGAGGCCATCAGATTTGAAGTAATATACAATCACATAATATGCTAACTTGGCCAAGGTAACATGTTTAGGCAAGATGTAGAGAAATTGGAATTGATCAAATTGGGAGAATAGTAGTACAATTTCACGAAAGTACATTTCAAACGAAGTCAAAACTGGAAGCAATGTGTATATACCTAAGATATTATGAAACTACCCTGGAAGGGTAGTAAATCTATTATTAGAATGAGAGGATGGAAAAGTAAGTACAAAGAGATAATGGTTTTAAAAAAATGATCAAAGTTTCTACGTTTGATCCCCAATGCTAGTGGTATATATTTGATAACGTTATTGATGGATGAAGGGAAAATGATGAACTTGCAAACCTTTTAATGATGATAATTAATGGTAGTCATTGGAACCATAACCAATTTGGGAGGATGAGATGAATAGAAAAGAGTAATATATAGATACTTAAGTTGAGTGAGTGGAAGTTTCACAAACGAGTATAATAAATCAACAAGAAGTAGTAGCCTATCCTAGAACATGATGATATATTATATATTATATATAGAATTTTAGATTTGGGGAATAATTTTAGGGACTTAACCTTCCTAACCCCTTATGTAGGTAGAATAATATGTTTTCTATGTAATAAAAGATGACATTAGTAAATAAGGCCTAGATAATAATGTGAACAAGTCTAATGTAAAAAGACTTAATAGAAGTTTCCGCTTCTAGAAAGATCTTCCTCTAGAATGTTCTTTTGTAGATAGAATTAGTATAAATAGGAGTAGAAGGAATGAGAAAGTTTTGTCTTGAGAATTATTGTAATAGAGCTCTGCTCTGTTGGAGTTTTCCCCCTCGAAGAGGCTTGAATGAACTTGGATTTATATCGATAAAGGTATCATTGTTGGTGTTCTTATTCTCTCTATTTTGTTGTTCAAATGGTAATTGTCGTAATATTTATGTTTTTGCTTTATATAATATATCTGGTACCTTACAAGTGGTATCAGGGCACTTTCCTCTACACAAATTGTGGGAATTTTTTTCCAGGGTAGAGACATGTGCTATCGACATCTTTAAAGCGCAAAGATCTGTCGATCAATGGGTAAAACTTTGGTTGGGGTAGACTACACACAGGAAATGCAGACAATTTCACGGGTTACTTGAAAGAAAAGTTTCACCTTGTTGGGAACCTCTGTAACCCATGTTGGTACCACTTCAAGTAGTTTCGCATGAGACATAATATGTACTTGACCATCACTCCCACATACCATCAAGTATATCGAGAGTCCACTAGGTCTCCTGAAACCAACTCTAGATCAATCGATCAATCACCTTACTGTTATAATGACATCGAGAACAATAATTAGGAAGATACTCTCTAGTACTTGGGTAATTAGGTAGTATAGTTAAGGGTATGGTTGAGCCTTCTTAGTTGGTTCCCTGAGATATTGGTTTGAGTACTACTGTTCAACCCTGCACATATATCAAAGATCTATAACACAGGGAAAACCCTTGTCTATAGGCACCCTAAAAACCATGACCCTTGGGAATGAAACATAACAGAAAAAGAACATAAGCCAAATTTTTCCACGCAACCCTTCCTCCTACATCCTGTTATGAAATTTCTACACAATTTTCCACCTACCAGTCTCATTCCTGTTGCTTCCCTTCACCATGGTCCAAACCCACAACCAATAACTTGAACAACACCTAAATTCCCTGTCATCTAAGATCTCCACGATCCATAAATAAATGAAACAAATCAATGCCAATATGTCCACCATCAATCCCTCCATTCATCCCACTTTTCATTCATCCATAGAGGCCAAAATGGAAGACATGAAACAAGATATTAGTGCACACATGGACTGCTAGCTTGAATCCTTTGCTGCTAGGATCATTGAAATAATGAATCCTCCCAAAGGCCCTACCTCATCTAAACAACCTTATAACCTAGAAGGCATTTCTTCCTCCAATTCCCAGGATTTTCATTCCAACCACCTTCATCGTGAACAGTGTCTTCCTAGAGTGGAGGTGAACAAATTTGATGGCTCAGATCCCATGGGTTGGGTCACTCAAATGGAACATTATTTCTCCCTGCATGACATTATTGATGAGTTGGCCAAAATCCATTATGGTGTTCTCTACCTAGATCCAGAACACTAGAAATGGTGGAAATGGCGTAAAAATTCTCACAAAGGATATGTTACTTGGACACAGTTTGTTTTCGATATTTATGAACACTTTGAAACTGACACACACCATTTGGGTGCTTTGACCAATTTGAAATAATCTAGCATAGTGGAAGACTTTATTGCCACCTTTGAGCACTTGGCTTTCAAAACAAAGGGCATGTCAGATGGCTCACCCCCAAACTTGGTTGGAAGATACTAAATGATCCAAGGAAGCACAAGAGGTCGTCTCTTCCAAAAATAGAAAACCCTCCTGTATTCCTCACCCCAAACTCACCAATCATGTCCCTCCTACCACTCTTCTCAAGGTCCAAAAATTTACTCAGGAAAAAATGGTCCAATGCCAACTTAATGGTCTTTGTTATAATTGTGATGATAATTATTTTCCAAGGCACAAGTGTAAGGAACATAAGTTTTTTATGGCCATCTCTGAGGATGTTTCTGATGAAGATATCGATGTTTCCCCTGTCGAAGAGAATCCATAAGCATGTGATCCTACCCCACCTCTGTTCCACCAGAAGATGAACCAATGATCTCGTTGAACGCCCTCACTGGTTTTTCTGCTCCACAAACCCTCAAAACATAGTTACCAACTTAACGAGAACTCTACAGAGTTCTCGTTTTGGGGGGGGGGGGGGGGGGTTCCAATTTTTTACTTCGTTTTTAAAAATGGTGCTACCGGTAGCACCCCCTCTCCCTTTTTAGGTGATTTTTCGATATTTTAATTTTTTTGATCCACAATGTTTCCACATATTTTTTAAAATGCTTATTTTTCATCTTTTTTCATTTTTTTCATTTTTTTATTTTTATTTATTTTTATTCAAGGGTGTTTCTAGTCATTTTTCTATGCTTCTTTCAATCTTAAAAATATTTTTTACCATTTAATTTTTTGGAGTTAAGATTTTTCATATAATTGTGTCTCCTTAATTAATTTATTGTTCCATACTTTTAAAATATAGTGGAAAACACCATTCTTAACGCATTGTTTACCTTTACTTCAATACATGGAAAAAAATTGTAGTTAAATAACACTATTTTTTAATATTTAACAAAAAAATATAATTCATTTTTTTTTTATATATAAATTAAAAACTAAGAAAAATAAAAGAACTGAAATTAAAAAAAATTAAAAAAATAAAAAATATCAAAATCAAATTTAGATAATAAAAAAGATTAAAGAGAAACCTAAAAAACTAAAGAGGATAAAAAAAACAAAATAAATATATAAACTAAGCTAAATCTAGAAAAAACAAAAAAAGGGGTAAAAAACCAAATTTATGGCCTAAAAACTTTTAAAATAGAAGACTATGCATGACCCAAGAAAAGAGGATAGATTCACAATATAACCTTGAAAGATATTGATAGGAAAGAAGCAAAAAAAACTTATAATTAGTCTACGTGGATGATGGCACCCCTTGATACATCTTTTCTAGCATGTCGGAGTTTATAATCAAATTAAGAAGTTAATGGAATTATGTTGACCTACATTGTTTAGTGTGGGTTAATAGTACGTGTTTTCTTTGTGCCGGGTATTATAGACTTAGAGGCTCGATCATGGACATTAAGAAGAGGCCATCAGATTTGAAGTAATATACAATCACACAATATGCTAACTTGGACAAGGTAACATGTTTAGGCAAGATGTAGAGAAATTGCAATTGATCAAATTGGGAGAATAGTAGTACAATTTCAAAGTACATTTCAAACTAAGTCAAAACTGGAAGCAATGTGTATATACCTAAGATAGTATGAAACTACCCTGGAAGGGTAGTAAACCTATTATTAGAATGAGAGGATGGAAAAGTTTAAGTACAAAGAGATAATGGTTTTTAAAAAATGATCAAAGTTTCTATGTTTGATCCCCAATGTTAGTGGTATATATTTGATAACGTTATCGATGGATGAAGGGAAAATGATGAACTTGCAAACCTTTTAATGATGATAATGAATGGTAGTCATTGGAACCATAACCAATTTGGGAGGATGAGATGAATAGAAAAGAGTAATATATAGATACTTAAGGTGAGTGAGTGGAAGTTTCACAAACGAGTATAATAAATCAACAAGAAGTAGTAGCCTATCCTAGAACATGATGATATATTATATATTATATATAGAATTTTAGATTTGGGGAATAATTTTAGGGACTTAACATTCCTAACCCCTCACGTAGGTAGAATAATATGTTTTCTATGTAATAAAAGATGACATTAGTAAATAAGGCCTAGATAATAATGTGAACAAGTCTAATGTAAGAAGACTTAATAGAAGTTTATGCTTCTAGAAAGATCTTCCTCTAGAATGTTCTTTTGTAGATAGAATTAGTATAAATAGGAGTAGAAGGAATGAGAAAGTTTTGTCTTGAGAATTATTGTAATAGAGCTCTGCTCTGCTGGAGTTTCCCCCCTCGAAGAGGCTTGAATGAACTTGGATTTATATCAATAAAGGTATCATTGTTGGTGTTCTTATTTTCTCGATTTTGTTGTTCAACTGGTAATTGTCGTAATATTTATGTTTTTGCTTTATATAATATATCTGGTACCTTACAAGTGGTATCAGGGCACTTTCCTCTACACAAATTGTGGGAATTTTTTTCCAGGGTAGAGACGTGTGCTACCGACATCTTTAAAACGCAAAGATCTGTCAATCAATGGGTAAAACTTTGGCTTGGGTAGACTACACACATGAAATGCAGACAATTTCACGGGTTACTTGAAAGAAAAGTTTCACCTTGTTGGGAACCTCTGTAACCCATGTTGGTACCACTTCGAGTAGTTCCGCATGAGACATAATATGTACATGACCATCACTCCCACATACCATCAAGTATATCGGGAGTCCACTAGGTCTCCTGAAACCAGCTCTAGATCAATCGATCAATCACCTTACTGTTATAATGACATCGAGAACAATAATTAGGAAGATACTCTCTAGTACTTGGATAATTAGGTAGTAAAGTTAAGGGTATGGTTGAGCTTCCTTAGTTGGTGCCCTGAGATATTGGTTTGAGTACTACTGTTCAACCCTGCACATATATCAAAGATCTATAACACAGGGAAAACCCTTGTCTATAGGCACCCTAAAAACCATGACCCTTGGGAACGAAATATAACAGAAAATGAACATAAGGGAAATTTTTCCACGCAACCCTTCCTCCTACATCCTGGTTATGAAATTCCTACACAATTTTCCACCCACCAGTCTCATTCCTGTTGCTTCCCTTCACCATGGTCCAAACCCACAACCAATAACTTGAACACCATCTAAATTCCCTGTCATCTAAGATCTCCACGACCCATAAATAAATGAAACAAATCAATGCCAATATGTCCACCATCAATCCCTCCATTCATCCCACTTTTCATTCATCCATAGAGGCCAAAATGGAAGACATGAAACAAGATATTAGTGCACACATGGACCGCTATCTTGAATCCTTTGCTGCTAGGATCATTGAAATAATGAATCCTCCTAAAGGCCCTACCTCATATGAACAACCTTATAACCTAGAAGGCATTTCTTCCTCCAATTCCCAGGATTTTCATTCCAGCCACCTTCATCGTGAATGGTGTCTTCCTAGAGTGGAGGTGAACAAATTTGATGGCTCAGATTCCATGGGTTGGGTCACTCAAATGGAACATTATTTCTTCTTGCATGACATTATTGATGAGTTGGCCAAAATCCATTATGGTGTTCTCTACCCAGATCCAGAACACTAGAAATGGTGGAAATGGCGTAAAAATTCTCACAAAGGATATGTTACTTGGACACAATTTGTTTTCGATATTTATGAATGCTTTGACACTGAGACACACCATTTGGGCGGTTTGACCAATTTGAAACAATCTAGCATAGTGGAAGATTTTATTGCCACCTTTGAGCACTTGGCTTTCAAAACAAAGGGCATGTCAGATGGCTCACCCCCAAACTTGGTTGGAAGATACTAAATGATCCAAGGAAGCACAAGAGGTCGTCTCTTCCAAAACTATAAAACCCTCCTTTATTCCTCACCCCAAACTCACCAATCATGTCCGTCCTACCACTCTTCTCAAGGTCCAAAAATTTACTCAGGAAAAAATGGTCCAATGCCAACTTAATGGTCTTTGTTATAATTGTGATGACAATTATTTTCCAAGGCACAAGTGTAAGGAACATAAGTTTTTTATGGCCATCTTTGAGGATGTTTCTGATGAAGATATTGATGTTTCCCCTGTCGAAGAGAATCCATAAGCATGTGATCCTACCCCAACCTCTGATCCACTAGAAGATGAACCACTGATCTTGTTGAACGCCCTCACTGGTTTTTCCGCTCCACAAACCCTCAAAACATAGTTACCAACTTAACGAGAACTCTACAGAGTTCTCGTTTTTGGGGGGGTCCAATTTTTTACCCCGTTTTTAAAAATGGTGCTACCGGTAGCACCCCCTCTCCCTTTTTAGGTGGTTTTTCGATATTTTAAATTTTTTGATCCACAATGTTTCCACATTTTTTTTAAATGCTTATTTTTCATCTTTTTTCATTTTTTTCATTTATTTTTTTATTTTATTTTTATTCAAGGGTGTTTTTAGTCATTTTTCCATGCTTCTTTCAATCTTAAAAATATTTTTTACCATTTACTTTTTTGGAGTTAAGATTTTTCATATAATTGTGTCCTTAATTAATTTATTGTTCCATACTTTTAAAATATAGTGGAAAACACCATTCTTAACGCATTGTTTACCTTTACTTCAATACATGGAAAAAAATGTAGTTAAATAACACTATTTTTTAATATTTAACAAAAAAATATAATTCATTTTTTTAATATAAATTAAAAACTAAGAAAAATAAAAGAACTGAAATTAAAAAATAAAATAAAAAAAATTTAAAAATCAAATTTAGATAATAAAAAAAATTAAAGAGAAACTTAAAAAACTAAAAAGGATAAAAAAAAACAAAAAACAAATATATAAACTAAGCTAAATCTAGAAAAAACAAAATAAGGGGTAAAAAACCAGATTTATGGCCTAAAAACTTAAAAAAAAGTTTAAAAATTAATACACTTAAACTACAAAATTTAATACAAAAAATAAATAAATAAAATAAAATAAAATTACAAAAAAAAATATTTTTATTTATTTAAAAACTTAAAAATATTTAAACTTTTATGAAAAAACAAATAAATTAAAAAAAACATATGCATCGGTGATGGGAGGCCATGAGGGGTGATGTCGAGCATCACCCCAGCCCCTATGGGCTAAGCCTTGGTCCCACGGGGCCAAGGCTTAGCCCGTGGGGGCTAGGGTGATGCCTGACATCACCCTAGCCCCCAGGGGCTAAACCTTGGTCCCATGGGGCTAAGGCTTAGCCCCTGGGGTTGGAGTGATGCTTGACATCACCCTAGTCGCCATAGACTAAGCCTTGGCCACGTGGGATTGGGGCTTAGCCTCTAGGGGTTGGGGTGATGCCTGACATCACCCCCCACGACATCCACGACACCCAACATGGGCGTCGTGGGTGTCGTGGGGGGTGATGTTGGGCGAGTGGGTGTCGTGGGGGGTGATGTCAGGAATCACCCCAGCCCCCAGGGGCTAATCCATGGTCCCACGGAGCCAAGGCTTATCCTGTGGGGGATGGGGTGATGTCAGGCATCGCCCCAGCCCACATGGGCTAAGCCTTGGCCCCGTGGGACTATGGTTTATCCCCTGGGGGCTGGGGTTATGCCTGACATCAGCCTAGCCCCCACGGGCTAAGCCTTGGCCTAATGGGACCAGTTCTTAGGCCTTGGGGGCTGGGGTGATGCTCGACATCACCCCAGCCCCCATGGGACCAAGGATTATCCCGTGGGGGTTGGGGTGATGTCGGGTATCACCCCCCACGACACCCCAATAATATGTAGGTTTGTAAAAAAAAAATTGGTTTTAATTTTAATTAAAATTTTATGTTATTTCAATTGCAAAATTGTGTTTTATTTTTATTTTTTGTTTTAAATGTTATTAGATTTGTTTATATTTGTGTTTTTCATTTTTTTTACTTTAGTTTCAATTAAAATTGATAATTTTTGTATTGTAAAATTGCTTTTAAATTTTTATTTTTTATAAATATGTTTAGAAGTTTATTTTAAAATTGGTTTTAAAATTTTCTTTTTATTATTTAGTTATTGATTTTATTAAAATTGTTTTGTTTTCATTTATAATTTGTTTTTAAAATATATATTTTTGAATTTTTTTGTCTTTTATTTTAATTTTAAAGTTTTAGTTTAAGATTTTTTTATTTTTTTATTTTTTTAATTTTAGATTTTTTTTTTTGAATTTTGTTAATTTTTTTCTTTTTAAAGTATTTTTTATTTTATTTTTTAATTATTTTGAAAAAAAAAAAATTAAAAGGTTTTAAAATGATTCTTTTGTAAAAAAAATATACAATTATTTTTTAAATTATTGTTTTTTGGAAAATTTTATTTTTTTAATTATTTTGAAAAAAAAATACTTTTTAAAGGTCTTTAAATGATTCTTTTGTAAAAAAAAATTGGAAATTTTTATTTTTTTAATTATTTTGAAAAGAAAAAATACTTTTTAAAGGTTTTTAAATGATTTTTTTGTAAAAAAAAATATACAATTATTTTTTAAATTATTGCTTTTAGGAAAATTTTAATTTTTTTTTTGTTTCTTTTTTAGTTATTTTTCTTTTTCACCTTGCTTTTTAATTTTTTTTTTTAATTGAATTTAGAATATATATTTTTAAATGTGTTTTTTTGTCATTAAAAAAAATATTTATTTGCGAAGATTTTGTTCTTTCTATTCATTTATTTTTTAATCTAAATTAAAAAAATAAAAAATAAAATTTGTAAATAAATTTTCAAGGGACTATTTGGAGTCCAATTTTGGGTTGTTTATTTACATAGGTTTTTTTTTGTCAATATCTCAATTTCAATTAGGTCGTAAATAGCTATGATTTTCACGTTTAGGAAAAAACATTTTGTTTTACGTAGCATCACTTTTTTATTTAGGTGTTGATTTTAAGGTTTTTATGAGCTATTGTCTCAGTTTCGAAGGCCATGTTCGAAAAATGTTGTAATTTTGACCCCATTTAAAAAAATGGTGCTACTGGTAGCACCACTTTTTGATTTGGGGGTTGATTTTTATGCTTTTTACACAAAAATATGGGTTTTAAGGGCTAGAGTTCTCGTTTTGAGGTCACAGTTCTCGTTAAGTCGATAACTATGTTTCAAGACAATTGACTACATAATTAATAGAAAAGTCATAATCCTGGTTGACAGTGGCAACACCCATAATTTTATTCATTTCCACATTGCTTGAGAGACACTGTGCTATATTTGTGTCATCAACAATTTTCAAATCATGATTGCAAATTGTGGTTCCATGAAATATCAAGGGCATTGTGAAAATGTGTGCCTACAAATTGATCACTATCACATGGAATATCGTATGTTTTCTACCGACATGGCCAGTTGCGACATTGTTCTTGGTGCTTAATGGTTATGCACACTCGACCTCATCACCATGGATTTAAGGACTTAACCATGCAATTCCAACAGAAGGGAAAATAGTACAAGCTCTAAGGCATCACAATAGGCTCCCCTAAGATCATCAATTCCCATAGAATGGAAAAGCTACTAAAAAAGGTCACTCCAAAATGATTTTCTAGCTCCATTCCATTCAAGATCTTGATACCCCCTCACCTACTATGCATTCTAACTACCAATCTTTGTTATCCCAAAACCAATCTCTTTTTCACACTCCCCAAGGACTTATGCCTTCCCTCGGAGCCCATGATCATTCCATTCCCTTGGTCCTTGGAAACCTTCCTCCCAATGTTTTCCCTTATTGTCATCCCTTTGCCCAAAAAAATGAAATTGAGAAAATGGTTAAGGAATTGCTTGAGGTGGGTGCCATCTACCCTAGTACTAACCCTTAGTATTCTCCTATAGTCATGGTACTCAAGAAAGAGGGAACTTGGTGCATGTGTCCTGATTTTCGTGTCCTTAACAAAATCACAATAAAAAAAAAAATTATCATTCGTGTCATTGATGACCTTTTGGATGAATTGAGTACTGGGGCACAATACTCTACCAAACTTGATATATTCTTTGGCTACCACCAGATTTGTATGAAACAGGAAGATATTCCCAAAAGTTCCTTTTGCACTCATGAGGGTCACTATGAGTTATTGGTCATTCCTTTGGCCTGTGTAATTTCCATTCAACTTTTCAAAGTCTCATGAATCATATATTCTTTCCTTTCCTTTCCTTTGTCATTTTGACTTAGTTTTCTTTGATGATATTGTCATCTATAGTAAAACTTGGAAATCCCATCTCTTCCATGTGGATCAAGTCCTCCATAGACTATCTAAGAACTAACATTTTCTCAAACATTCTAAATGTGATTCTAGAGCCTCTGAAGTTGAGTACCTTAGTGATATTATTGGCAAGGATGGTGTACATGTGGATCCTAAGAAAATTGAAGCTATGAATAATTGGCCTTGCCATAAAAATCTTAAAATATTGCATGGTTTCCTGGGTTTAATAGGCTATTATCGTAAGTTTGTTCAGAATCATGGTAAAATTGTAGCTCCTCTCACAACTCTCCTTAAAAATAATGCTTTCAGTTAGACTACCACAACTAGTCAATCCTTCCAAGCCTTGAAAGAGGCTATGTGCATGACTCCTTCTCTAGCACTGCCCAACTTCACCAAGAATTTTGTACTGGAATGTGATTCTTCAAGGAAAGGAATTGGGGCAATCCTCATGCAAGATGACCAACCTTTGGATTTCACTAGAAAACAACTTTCAGAGTGTCATTTGGGCCAATCTACCTGTGAAAAGGAAATGCTATCTATTATATGTGCAGTGGATCTCTAGCATCCTTATCTATTAAAGCAATGTTTCCAAATTAAAATTGATCATTGCAGCCTCAAGTACTTTCTGGAACAAAGAATTTCCTCCTTGGAGCAATAGAAATGGGTAAACAAGATGTTTGGTTATGATTATGAGATCATTTACAAGAAGGGAAAAGAAAATTTGATTGTTGATGCTCTTTCAAGGAAACATGAAGAAGAAGGGTCCCTCTTTTCCCTCTCTTTCATTGTTGCATATTGGCTACAAGTCGTTCGCTAGGAATGGTTGCAAGATAACAAACTTTCTCATCTAATCCAACAATTGCAACAAGATCCTCAAGATTCTTTGGGATACTCTTGGAAAAATGAGAAGCTTCACTGCAAAGGTCGTCTATATTTGAGCAAACAATCTCATCTTAAATCCATTGTGCTCTAAGAACTTCATGCTTCACCCACAACTGGCATTTAGGATTTCACAAAACCTATCTATGGGTCAAACACTCTTTTTCCTGGGGTGGCATGAAGTAAGACATCCACACCTTTTTGGTTGAATGTGACACTTGTCAAAAAAATAAGGGTGAAACAATCAAAACCTCTGGCACACTCCAACTGATCCCTATCTCACCTGCTATATGGATGGATATTTCTATGGAATTCATTGTTGGCGTACCCAAATCAGGGAATAAGTATGTCATCATGGTTGTAGTAGATCACCTTTCCACACACGTTCAACAACCATTCATGCCATCTATAGTGGCTCATTTTTTTATGGATAATATCTTCAAACTCCATGACATGCTTCACTCTATTGTCTCCGACCATGATACCACTTTCAATAGCAATTTTTGACAAGAAATTTTCAAGCTCCAAGGAACCCAACTGTAGCTCAACATGACATATCATCTCCAAAATGATGGACAAACTAAAGTTGTCAAAAAGTTCTTGGAATCCTATTTGTAGTGTTTTGAATCCAACACCTCTCCTATACATATAAAATGGAAAACATTGAAGACCATCCGATCTTGAGGGATTTTGAAGATGTTTTTTGAGAAAACCCATAATTCCCACTAAAGAGGGACATTGATTTTTCTATTGATTTGGTGCCAAAAGTCGCCCCAATGTCCAAGACACCTTACATAATGGGCACAATAGAATTGAAAGAGTTGCAGATGCATCTTGAAGAAATTTTTAGGAAAGGGTATATATGCCGAAGTGTGTCACCTTGAGGAGCCCCAGTTATTTTTGTGAAGAAGAAATATGGAACCTTAAGGTTGTGTATTGATTTTAGAAAGCTAAATAAGGTCATCATAAAGACAAAATATCATTTTCTAAGGATTGATGATTTATTTGATTAGATGAAAGGTGCAAGAATATTTTCCAAGATTGACTTGAGATCAGATTATCATCAAGTGAGGATAAATGAAGAATATATCAGCAATAAAACATTCAGAACAAGATATGGGCATTATGAATTTATAGTAGTGCCATTTGGGCTATCAAATTCCCTATTTTTTTTTATGTGCCTAATGAATAGAGTGTTTAGGGAGTACCTGGACACATTTATGATTGTTTTATATCCAAAGCCAAAGGAAGATCGAAGACAAAGGAAGATCATGAGAAACATTTAAGAATGGTGCTACAAGTTTTAAGTGAGCATAAATTGTATGCCAAGTTAATTAAGTGCATCTTTTATCAAAAGAAGATTCACTACTTGCGGTATGTTATTTCAATAGATCGGATAGAAGTCAACCCTGAGAATATAGGGGCCATTAAAGGATGGCCAATGTCAATAAATGTTATAGAGGTAAGCTCATCCATGGGTCTTTCCAGTTATCACTGAAGATTCATAAAAGGATTCTCAAAGATTGCAAGCCAAATTACTTTGTTGTAAAATAAGGGACTAAAATTTGAATGGACTCCCAAATGTGAAGAAATCTTTTAGTAGCTGAAAGACATATTGACCAATGCACCAATATTGAACATTGCAGATCCAGATGAAGATTTTGTTGTGTGCACTGATGCATGCAAGGAAGGGCTCGGTGAATTCCTCACTAAAAAGGAACATTTGGTGTGCTATGAGTCCTGAAAACTAAAGGAGAATGAGGGGAATTATGCCACGCATGACTTGGAATTAGCAACCACTATTCACACATTAAAAATGTGGAGAGATTACTTCATGGGGAGGAAATTTGAGCTAAGAACATATCACTATGGTCTGAAACATTTATTTGGACAACCCACATTAAATGCCAGGAAAACTAAATGGCTAGAATTTCTGAGTGAATATGACTTTGAGATTAGACATATCAAAGGCAAGGAGACTCAAGTGGTTGATGCACTCAATATAAGAACACATGATATGCATGCTACATCCATCAAAATGTACAAATCATATTTAAAATGTAAAATTACTGAAGATTCAAATTCGTATTAGAAGTATTTAAAAATAAAACAAACATTATAAGAAGGTAATTTTCAAGAGAAATTTAAATATTATGAGATGAAAGAGGATGAAATACTTAGGTATAGAGGAAAAATATATGTGCCAAATTTTGGGGAACTGAAAAATACAATGTTGAGGGAAATTCACAATGTGCCTTATGTTGGGTACACTCAATATCATAAATACATTACGGTTGTAAGAAACCAATAATTTTGGCTGGGAATGGAGAAATAAGTGGTTGATTACATAGACATGTGTATAAAATTCCAAAAGGTGAAGACATAGCATAGACATCCAGTAGAGCTGCTACAACCATTGCCCATTCTTGAGTGGAAATAGGAAGTGGTTTCAATTGATTTTATTACAGATCTTCTAAGAACAATGAAGCAACATGATTCCATCATGGTAGTGGTGGAAAAATTAACGAAGGATGCACATTTTATCCCAGTGAAGACTACACATAAGGCAACAAAAATTACAAATATTTACATGAAGGAAGTGCCCATGCTACATGGGTGCCTAAGGCAATTGTTTCAGATAGAGATCCAAAATTCACATCGAATTTTTTGAAAGGTTTGTTCAAAGGATTTGGAACAAACTTAAATGTCATTACATCGTATCACACAGAGTCATATGGGGAAAAAAAAAGAACCAAAAAAATAATTGAAGACATGGTCATAATGTATGTGATGGACCACTGATCAAAGTGGGAATATTATATTCACTTAGTAGAATTTGTTTACAATAATGGGTATCAAGCCTCATTAAAAATGATCCCATTTGAAGCATTGTATGGCAGGAAGTGTAACACACTGGTGAGCTTGGATCACCCGACAAAGAGAGTTGTTGTTGAGCCAGATTTGTTAAGAGAAATGGAAGATCAGATGAAAAATATCAAGCATAATTTGAAGACTACCCAAGAAAAGTAGAAAGGTTATGAAGACAAGAATAGATATTTCATGGATTTTAAAGTGGGTGAACATGTATTTTTAAAATTGAAATCGAAGAGAAGTTCGCTAAGATTATGAAGTTTCTCAAAGTTGGCACTAAGATATTGCGGGCCTTTTGAAATCGTAGAGAAGATAGGGCCAATTGCATACATGCTGGCATTTCATGCATCCATGAGATTTTATATTGTATTTCATTTTTCATTTTTAAAGAAATGCGTGCTTGACTCTAACCACATAATTGATTGGACTATGATCTAGGTGGAAAACAATGGCAATTTACGAGTAGAACCAATACGCATCCTCGACTAGAAGGTCAAAGTGCCATGAAAAAATCCACGTGGATGGTAAATGTTCAATGGACCTACTACGATCCTAAATATGCAACATGGGAGCATGAAGAAACTGCATGGGAGGAATACCCACAATTTTTTGTCAATTTTGAAGAAAACAGAAGATGAAAATGAAAGACTCCATTTTTTAGCAGTTAGATTCCAGAATTACATATTAAAATTCTTGGTCACATACATTGACAACCATGATAAAATAATGGTGCAACCTGATGGATTGGGAGAAGTGAAGGGTGTGCATTCCTTGGGTTGGCAGGTTGAGATGAAACATGAGATTTTAGTTGGGACTATTGTTGGAGGGTGAAATTGCATATAATTTTCTTTTATTTTCTAAGTATTATGATGTAAAGTTTGTACATGTATTTTGGAATGGTGTTGTGCATGGAGGATGGTGCAAAATTGTTGGGGAGGAGGAATGTAACATCCCCGCTATAATCCCCATTTTAATTAATGCTTAATCTAGATATGAAATGTGTCTATGGCCAAGTGATGCATATGTGAAATGTATTTACTGAATTTTAATAAATAAAATACGATGCTAGCTATTGGGGGATATGGAGGGAGATGGGGGATGATTAATCCACAAGAGCGGGGAATGTATAGGAGTGTATAGGAGTGTCTAAGAGGGGTCCAAGGGGGAATTATTTATGGGTATTAATCCAAAACCCACTTTATTGAATTTTAATATCATTGGGGACAACCATTTAATTTATGTTTGAGAGTATGAGAGACCAATCATTAAACTCATGTAAGAGGGTAGGTGTGAGAGTCACATCCCATAGTTATTGGAAGCATGGGGCTATATACAAACAGTTTCAGGAAAGAGTGTGAGTAAAAAAATTGCTTCAGAAAAGAGAGGAAATTTGTATGGGTAGCTACATGCAGTTTCACAGGCATGTTTTTGGTATGAACAACAAGTAGAGACCAAGGAAGGAGAGCACTGGAGCTGGAGAAAGAAGGATGGGAGAATTATGTAGCATGTTGGAGCATTTTTGGAGTGTTTTGGAGCTAAAAACTAAATAGCTAGGTTATTATACCTGATGGGTGAAATCCTTCGTGAGTTGCACTATAACAACAAGTGATTGTACTGTTTTCACTAGCATTTTTTCATGCTAGTGAGTTCGCTTGAGTTCCTAGTAGTGAGATTCCTAGTTACCTGTGCTAGAGAGACCGTAATAAATGAATGGGGCACTCGATGAATTGAGATCAGTGAAGGGGAACATTCCTTTGGTTGGGAAAGTCAAGAGGAAGAGAGTTGGAAGAAATTCAAGATAGTTGTAGGAGAATACTAGTGGGTTGTGAGATATTGAGCTATGAGTGGACTGTGAGAGGCACCCTTCTTTTGTGGATTCCTATCCCCAACTTGGGGGTGAATTGATTTTTATATTTGGAACATCAAGTCTATGGTTGGGTGGAATTTCCTTTCCAAGCAGTTGGTTGCACAACTATTTTAAAAAGATAAGTGTTTACTTATTTTTTGATTTAAATTATGAGTTAGCTACTGTGCATTTTACTCTGTGAATGTGAATGATTTATGCTATTGTAGATTATTTATTAGCTACATTCATGTTCATTTCATCATGTTGTAGCTGCATATAGTTATGGGTACCTAGAATTGGTTAAATCTATTTATAATTCATAGCTAGTAAAGATACAAGAATTCAATTAGCATAAATTTTTTATCTTATGAGTATTTACACATAAAAATGTTTCTTGGCTAATTTGGGGAATGTTACATTAGGATTTTTGTTGGGGAAACATAGTACTTGTGGAAGTTCATAGGTTCATTTTCAACGGTAGCTACACCACTCCACACCATAACAACGAGTGGTAAGAGTTTTCATTGGGGGAAGAATCAACAAAAGGATTTCAATGAGATGTAAAGAAATATATGTCAAGCACCAGTTCTTGCATTACCAAGCATGAAAAATCCTTTCAAAGTGGAGATATATGCAAGTGCGTATGCCATGGGCGTAGTTTTAATGTAAGGAGGAAGGCATGTATTCTGTCATTCTAAAATATTTCATGGGATAGTTCTCAACTACCCTACCTATAACAAGGAAACCTTGGTTCAAGCTGTCAAGATGTGGAAGCATTATCTGATGGGAAAGGAGACCATCATCCACATAGATCGCTAATCGCTACAGTATTTGCAGGACTAGATTAAGCTACAAAAAATCATACACTACAAGTGAATGGGGTGTTTACAACAATTTGATATATTCATAAAGTATAAGAATGACAACACAAATAAGTTGGAAGACATGCTTTCAAGGCCACCCACATCCAAAATTATATATTTGGGAAATATGATTCACATGGATCCTTTCACCCATGATGCATACAAATAGACATACATAGAAGATGAGAACTTCAAGGAGGTGTTTCAGTAGCTACAAGGCCAAATTCATATAATAGAAGGTGATGACAAGGCTGGCTATCATTTCCATAATGGGTTACTCTACAAGCTCGACAAGCTATGTGTCCTTAAACTTGAACAGCTGCAGCTTATCAGAGAGGCTCACACCTCTAAGGTTGCATAACATTTTGGTATTAGGAAGATAGTTTCCAACTTAGAGAGTTATGTGTACTGGCCCAAGATGCAAGAAGAAGTAGAAAAATATGTTAGAGGATGAAATATACTTTTTTATACGAACAAGCTTAGTAATAGGAAGAAAGGTCTATACCATTCCTTACCTATGCCCACTCAACCTTGGAAAAGAACTTCCATGGATTTTGTGGGATATTTACCAACAACCAAGAAGGGACATGACTATTTATTTGTGGTAGTTGACAGGCTCACAAAGTGTGCATTATCATGCCTTGTAGAAATACCATAAAAGGATAAGAAGAAGAAAACATGTTCTTTGA
This sequence comes from Picea engelmannii, assembly GCA_009831015.1. Taxonomy (NCBI): domain Eukaryota; kingdom Viridiplantae; phylum Streptophyta; class Pinopsida; order Pinales; family Pinaceae; genus Picea; species Picea engelmannii. The sequence goes on from ML793134.1 coordinate 112,657, forward strand.
ACAAATCCGGGTGCACTTTGGGATACCAAGGAGCATCATCTCAGACAAGGATACCATATTTCTTGGTAAATTTTGGACGACATTGTGGGAGAATATTGACACTAAGTAGAAGATATCTACAACATTCCATCCACAAGCATATGGGAAGATGAAATTAGTCAACATGACTTTGGTGTAGCTTTTGAGGGGTTAAAATTAGAAACATCCAAAGAATTGGAATGAAAATATGATCTACATATAGCACTCTTATAATGTAGTAGTCTACACTTCTACTAGTGAGTCTCCTTTTGGAACTTTCTTTGGATATTTTTCACCTTCACCCTTGGATGTTGTATACGGACAACAATGAGGAGTGAGGGAGGATCTCATAAGAGATGCATTAAGAGAAGAAAAAAATGTTGAGAATATTAGGAAAATACATTTGCAGGTACATGATACACTTAAGAAGTCATAGGAAAAATACAAGGCCGAACATGATCAACACAGAATCGAGAATTCACTCAAATTTCAAGACAAATTTTGGTTACAACTAAACAAGGAAATACTACAAGGTTCTGGTAAGAATATCAAGGCTACGTGGTATACATGATACACTTAAGAAGTCATAGGAAAAATACAAGGCCGAACATGATCAACAAAGAATCGAGAATTCACTCAAATTTCAAGACAAATTTTGGTTACAACTAAACAAGGAAATACTACAAGGTCCTGGTAAGAAGATCAAGGCTATGTGGTATGGACCTTTCAAGATATTAGAGAAGGTGGGAGATAATGCCTACAAACTCACTCTACCCCCATACATGCACATTTCCTTAGTAGTTAAAGTGGAGAGTCTCAAACTGTCAGACACCCACTACAACAACTAAGATTTTCTTTTTTCTTTTTGTCTTTTCTTCGAGGGACAGAATCCCCGAATTTCTATGGAGCCTAGCGTAGACCATCCCTTCCCTTATCCTCCTCCATGTGACCATTGGCTATGACCATAGGCCTTTCCAAAAAGGCGCTTCTGGCTTTCACAATTCAGGGAATCGCGATGCAAGCGTTCCCCTGTTCTCTGTCTTTCGAAATGTTGAAACCCGAAAGGGTCTAACTGATCCTTAGCTCCTCCCTTGGGTTAATTTTCATACGACCAGTCCTATGACCTGGTGCCATTCCTATAAATGTTTTAGGGGTTCCACGATTCAGGGAATCGCGATGCAAGAGTTCCTCCTTTCCCTTTTGAATCCCCGGAACTTGAAAGCCTGGTATCATCTGGATCTATGGTCGAGATCGTCGACTTGATCAACGACCCAGATTAAATCCTGGCATTCTACCTTTAGGGATTTTGGCGGGGTCTTCACTTCTATTTCCCCGATCTCCAGAACCCTGACAGCTTTAGATCTTCGCCACGCGTCCCTACAAATGGACGGTCCAAATCCTTTCGGGACTCCTCCTCCCTACCACAAGACCCTGTCCGGTGACCTAGGTATCATCCATAGAGTGAGTCGGGGTTTCGTGTACTGAGATTTCACGACTTGTGAAGATGAGGGGTCTTGTCCTTTGGTTTCCCGGGTGCTGAAACGCCGAAACCCATCCACGCTAAACTGATTCGGGGTTTCGTATATCGGGATTTCGCGACTGGGAAAGATGAGGGGTCTTGCCCTTTGGTTTCCCGGGTGCCGAAACGCCGAAACCCATCCACGCTAAACCGATTCGGGTTTTCGTATACTGGGATTTCGCGACTAGTGAAGATGAGGGGTCTCACCCTTGGGTTTCCCCGGTGCCGAAATGCCGAAACCTATTCATGATAAACTGATTCGGGGTTTCGTATACCTGGATTTCGCGACTCACGAAAATCCACAACAGAGAGTTTCCTTACCTTTCAAAACTTCGATCCCCGAATTCTCGATATGGGAATTTATGTATGAGATTAATGGCAGTGAGCCTCCCTTGATGTGACGGTCCATAGAGCTCCGACAAATTCGACGGCTGGCGCGATTTCACGAACCGGGAGTTCGCGATGCAACGACTCCAAAATCCCTTGCCACTCCAAACCCCGAACTCCAAATATGTGGATATTCAAGGGTTTAAACCCCGTGCACCTTTTCCTATTCCAACGACTGTCGGGTATTGATGCTAGATATGACGGTTGAGATCCGTCCTCCTTGTGCGCTCTCCTCCTCTAGATCCATCGATCTTGATAGATTTAGGGTATTTTCGAAAGGATTCCGACCATTCGACGACCAACGATGGGGTAATATCTTTCGATAGTTGGACTAGCTATCCTTTCTGAGCTTGAATCATGAAATTCAACCTCTCGGAGCTTCAAAATCCCACAACTCTGAGACCTTAGAGAGCTACTCTTTCTTGCATAAGCTTTCCAGACCCGGATCGCATGAACCTTCAAACGGTTCTTGGGAAATTTTCCCTTACCTTAGTCGAGTCTCTGGGTAAAGGTTTGGTACGGTTCCAAGGTTTATGGGGTAATTCCCGAGGAAGAGTACTCTCGAGGAGCCTTTCTAGAATATTATGAGAATCAAGAAAACAAGACGATTCTTAGTGGAGCGAACCCATGCCCCAGACTTAATCATTTGTACAGAAATCAACTATGGCATGTAAGTATACACATGCATCCATTATTTCCAGTCTAAGACACCAGGCGATCATTCCACATAGAAATCATTATAGGCGTATAGACATGAGCATGTATTCATGATATACAATTCAAAATACAAGGCATAAAATACTTATCAGATCCACTAGGCGTGATGAAACTGCTGAGAGGGGTGATCGTTTCCACCTAACCGTAGGCTCAGGGACTCCAAACGGATTTACCACTAGACACCACCGAGATAGACCACGATGCTTGGAGATTCAGTCTCCTACTTCCAGTTCAACAGAAGTCAAGGATGAAGGTTACTCTTGTTCTCCTGATACAAAAAAATAATCCTCGGATGAAGGTTAATTTTCCTTTTCCTATATTCAGAACTCCCTGTGTTTTCAGAGTTTCTCCAGTTCTCTTCCGCGATCCCCTGTCGCATGCGCTTTCTCTCCCTCCACCACACTTCCTCTCTTTCCTTTTTCTCTGCAAGATTGAGTGTGGCTCAAATTTCCCCGTCTGTGGTCAGGTCTGGGAGCTGTTACGGCTGGGCAGTTCACCCCCATCCCCTCATTAACTCTTGAGGAGACTCCCCACCTACCAATCTGATGGGAAATCCATTCCAGGGTCAGAGAGTTGCTTCAATCTTTGAGAAAGTAAAAACCAATACGGTACTGGCTCGGTGGAAGTTAACGCAACCATTCCAGGTCCCTTCCACCACCTCTCATTAGCCATCGTGGTATCGTTTAGCACATCCCCCTCCCAGCAGTCATGAAACACATAATTATAACATAATTTACATTCATCGACCTTTTATACAAAGGTCCGTCAAATCAAACATTCACATCATTGAGTTTGCCATAGTTCTTGGCCAATATAGTTATTTTTACAAACTGGGGGAAATAGGGTGTTACAATTCCCTCCCCCTTAAGGAACATCGTCCTCGATGTTCTATCTATCAATATGACGTGTATGTACAGAAGTAAACAAAATCAGATATGCATGTTTCATGGCATCTTCCATTTCCCATGTAGCCTCATCTGGGCCAAAATGTTTCCACTGCACCTTAACCTGTGCAATGGTTCGGTTCCCGAGTGGGGTTTCCTTTCTGTCCAGTATGTATTGAGGTTCTGGCAGGAATTCTCCCTTCAGTTCCACCTGGATCACAGACCAGTCAATTATGTGATTAGAATTGTGTACATATTTCTTCAATAATGAAACATGGAAAACATTATGTGCTTTTACTATGGGAGGAAGTGCTAGCCTATAGGCTACAAGTCCCACTCTATATAGAACTTCAAAGGGTCTGCAATACCGAGGTGCCAACTTTTCACAATCTCCCATCCTCAAGGAACTCTTCCTGGGCCTAACTCTGAGATATACATGGTCTCCCATCTTGAATTCTCTTGGAGTTCTCTTTCGGTCGGCGTAACTTTTTTGTCTATTCTGAGTGACCTTCAGATTTTGTTTTATCTGAATCATTTGTTGTTCCATTTCTTTCAACATGTTAGGTCCAATAGTAATTCTGTTTACTGGGTTACTCCACCTTACTGGAGTGTTGCACGGTCTGCCATAAAGGACTTCAAAAGGACTCATATTCATGGATTATTGGTAGCCGTTATTGTAGGCAAATTCCACCAGTGGCAGGTAGTCTTCCCACTTTTTAAGTTGATGCATTACATGCATTCTTAACATGTTTTCTAGTATTTGGTTCACTCTTTCTGTCTGTCCATCGGTTTGAGGATGATAGGTTGTGCTAAACAATAATTTGGTCTCTAGAGCAGCCATCAAGGATTTCCAAAAGTTGGAAGTAAATTTCGTGTCTCTATCAGACATGATCTTTTTAGGCATACCATGTAGTCTGAATATCTCCTTCATGAATATGTTGGTGATATCTATTGACTTGCAAGTCGATTTGACGGTGATAAAATGGGCGGACTTGGTCAATTTATCCACCACTACCATGATGGCGTCATTATGTTTGGTCGATGTTGGTAATCCAGTGATGAAGTCCATCGAAATGGTTTCCCATTTCCATTCTGGAATTGGTAGAGGTTGTAATAATCCTGTTGAGTGTCGGTGTTCTGCTTTAACCTGTTGGCATTCTAGGCACTTAGCTAAATAGTTAGCTATGTCTTTCTTTAACCCATGCCAATAGAATTGTTTCCTAGTGGCCATGATCATCTTCTGATATCCCGGGTGACCAGTATATGGTCTTTTATGTAGTTCATCCTTTATGAACCTCTTCAAGTCGTCACAATCTGGAATATACAATCTGTTTCTGTAAGTTAGCAGACCTCCATCTATAATCTGGTAGCCTTCATACTTTATCCCTGTGGGTTCTTGATTCAGGTACGAGGTTACGGTCTGGAAGAATGTGTCTGTTTCTTGTGCATTCCTAACTCTTTTTTTGGCATTCGTCTCGCGGGTGCTCACTGCTTCTAGGTGAATTGTTTTCATACTTCTGCTAAGGGCATCAGCCACCTTATTTTCCTTTCCTTTAACATGTTTGATTTCAAAATGAAACTCTCTAAGGAGGGCCATCCACCTAGCTTGTGTGGCGTTGAGCTTTGGTTGGTCAAACAGATATCGCAATCCAAAATGGTCTGTCATAAGTACAAATTTCCTTCCCAGGAGGTAATGCCTCCACATTTTTAAGGTGTGCACTATGGTAGCCAGCTCTAGATCATGGGTCATATAGTTGACTTCATGCTCATTCAATTTTCGGGATTCATAGAAGAATACACTTCCTCCTTGCATAAGGACTCCTATGAGCCCTTCCTTGCAGGCATCTGTGCACACGAGGAAGCCTGCTTCGGGATTGACGATCTTCAACACGGGTGCGTGGGTCAGCAGATGTTTTAGGGATTGAAATCTTTCTTCACATTCTTGTGTCCACATGAATTTAGCTCCCTTCTTTTGGAGGGCAGTGATTGGACAACCAATCTTGGAGAATCCTTTTATAAATATCCTATAGTATCCTGCTAAGCCCATAAAGGATATGATATCTGAAACGTCCTTTGGGGTAGGCCATTCCATGATAGACCTGATTTTGTCAGGGTCTACTGCTACTCCCTCTTCAGATATGACATGGCCCAAGTAATGTATTTTCTTCTGGAAAAAGTCGCACTTGTTAAATTTGGCATAGAGATGATGTTCTCTTAGCACTTGAAGCACAAGTCTAAGATGTTCCTCATGTTCCTCTCTATTCTTGGAGTAAATTAATATATCATTAATAAAAACCAGTACAAATTTTTCTAGGAATTTGCTGAGCAC
>ML793134.1:118560-136066 GCA_009831015.1 Picea engelmannii
ACCACAAACTCATAGTGACCATATCTCGTCCTGAAGGTAGTTTTGTGGATGTCTTCACCCTTGATTCAGACTTGATGGTATCCAGATCTCAAGTCAATCTTTGAGAAGATGGAAGCACCTCCCAATTGATCGAACAGGTCATCAATCCTGGGTAAGGGGTACTTATTCTTTATGGTTACCTTATTGAGTTGTCTATAATTTATGCACAGTCGGAGGGTACCATCTTTCTTTTTCACAAACAGGACTGGTGCTCCCCATGGAGACATGTTGGGCCGGATATAGCCTTTGTCCATCATTTCTTTTAGTTGTAGTTTAAGCTCAACTAGCTCGGGTGTGCTCATACTGTAGGGTGTCCTAGACACTGGCATCGCTCCTAGTGAAATTTCTATCTAGAATTCAATGTCCCTTTTTAGAGGTAGACCCGGTACCTCTTCTGGAAATACATCTCTATATTCTCTTAATGTGGGGTGGTCTTCGAGGCTTGGTTTGTCATCTTCAACTGATTCCAACACTTGTATCGCATATAGTGGACATCCCTTTTTGCAATACTTTCTCATTTGAAGGGTTGATATTCGTCTCACCGAGACAGGTTTTTGGATCCCTTGAAGGGTTATCCTTCTTCCTTCTTCACTTACACATTCTAAGGTTTTATGGTAACAGTGTAGTCTAGCTTTATATGTGGCTAGCCAATCCATACCAATCAACAGGTCATATGATCCTAGGGGTAATATGTTAAGGGTTGCTTGGGTGGGGAATTCACCCATAGTGAATTGGCAAGATGGTATGACCTCCGCTACCTTTCTTTTGGTGTCGGTGGCTAACTGTACCAACCATGGCTTGTTGTGTTTATGTGGTTGTAATTTACACTTATCAACAACCTTAGGGGCTATATAACTCAAATTTGAACCAGGCAATTAGAATAGACACTAGATGGTTGGTGATCATACCGTCCATCTCTACCACTGAAGCTTGGTGGTCAACTTGTTTATTATCCAAGGCTGCATAAATTTGCGGCACACTCCTGGCCACGTCATTGATGGTGGTATCTTCTTGAACGTTGTAAATTCTCCAACTGTTCTGTTGTCAGTACGGGTAGTCCCTCAATAGATGTTCTTCTCCACAACCCCAACATTTCAAGGGTTCTTTCTTCGGGTTATCAATCTTTCCTGGAGTAGATCCAAAAGGTCTATTTCCACTCTGGGAGGGGAAATTTTGTTGATGTACACTTCAGGTTGGGAAACTCATCCTTGAGTCCTTTTTATAGTTTTTAAATCCTGGGGATTTAAACCCCTTTTTCTGGAATCCCAAACTATTCTTCTACTTCCATCCTTCACGAGGTTCTATCCGATGCCCAAGCTATTCATAACAATATCTTTCCTTTCGAATAGTGTCTTCTAGGGTCTTTGGCTCGTCAAACTCAATCCTGTTCTGACAGTCCTTAGGTAGAACACTGATGAATTGTTGCACCTTTGCCTTTTCTGATTTTATATAGGGTACGTCCCTCGGCAACTCAAGGAATTTGCTGACATATTCCTCTATGGTGCATTGTCCCAGCTTGAGTTCATAGAATTCTTTAGTCTTTTTGTCGAAATACTTTTCCGACAGATACTTCTTCCTGAAGTATTTCTCAAACCGTTCCCAAGATAGGTCCTCTTCATGAATCCATTTTACATTCTTAAGGTCTTCCCACCAGATGGAAGCCTTTCCATTCAAGTTGAAAGTGGCTACTCGGGCCTTCAAGTTTTCTAAGAAGTCATGGACTCTGAAATACTTCTTTAGTCCAAGCAGCCAGGCCTCCGCTTCCTCTCCCTTCTTTATTTCACTTCTTGAATTCTTGAATTCTTTGAGATTATGATTTTTGGAATGATTTCGCTTCTTCCATTTTCTTCGGGAATAAGAACTAGTTCTTCTACTAGAAGATCCCTCTGAGTCGCTAGTTTCCTTTCTAGATGAATCGTCCGACGCTTGTCTCTTATCTCTGGGGTGGACCTTTCTCGAGGTGCTACTCCTAGTGTGGCCACTTAAAAGACCACATTTCTGTATCCCAGGTGGGCTTCAACTTCTCTTTGTCTGTCGTTGGTCCACGTGACTGGTGTTAGGTCCATGCTGCAATTTTCTTTGTATGTCGAAGAAACTCTGCAGCAAGACTGCATTAATTTCCATTTGCTTCTCTTGTTCTTTTATCAACCTCTCGTTGTTGTCCTTGCAGCTCTGTAGTTCGACCATGAGGCTTCTCATAGTATCAACTAGATCTGGAGGGGTCTCTACCACTCTCCTTTCATCAGACTCTTCATCTCTAGTGTGGGAGCCATCCCCCACTTCATGGTGTGTCACCATTCTATGCGTCTACAATTTCCCGCGGTTGATCGTCCGCTTGTTGTGCAAGAAAAACACTTGTTGTTAGTCAACATTATATTCATTCACAATCAACGCATAATTCATATTTTTCAAATGTATACACACAATAGGAATTTTCATTCTTAACTTCAGCTTTTGATAAAGGGGGTTAAGGTAGAGGGTTACTCCTTTTAAGAGTACTTCAAATGGAGTTTATGTGCAACTCGTTCATGAGCCCAAGAAGGCCAAGTGTTGTAACCATGCTCTGATACCAATTTGTCAGACACCCACTACGACAACTAAGATTTTCTTTTTTCTTTTTGTCTTTTCTTCGAGGGACAAAATCCTCAAATTTCTATGGAGCCTAGCGCAGACCATCCCTTCCCTTATCCTCCTCCATGTGACTGTTGGCTATGACCACAGGCCTTGCCAAAAAGGTGCTTCTAGATTTCATGATTTGGGGAATCGCGATGCAAGTGTTCCCCTGTTCTCTGTCTTTCAAAATGTCGAAACCCGAAAGGGTCTAACCAATCCTTAGCTCCTCCCTTGGGTCGCTTTTCATACGACCTGTCCTATGACCTGGTGCCATTCCTCTAAATGTTTTTGGGGTTTCGCGATTCGGGGAATCACAATGCAAGCATTCCTCCTTTCCCTTTCGAATCCTCAAAACTCGAAAGCCCGGTATCATCCGGATCTACTATCCAGATTGTCGACTTGATCAACGGCCCCGATTAAATCCCGACATTCTACCTTTCGGGATTTTGGCGGGGTCTTCACTTCTATTTCCCCAATCTCCATAACCCCAATGGCTTTATATCTTCACCATGCGTCCCTACAAATGGGCGGTCCAAATCCTTTCAGGACTCCTCCTTCCTACCACAAGACCCTGTCCGGTGACCTAGGGTTCATCCACAGAGCGCATCGGGGTTTCGTGTACCAGGATTTCGCGACTTGCGAAGATGAGGGGTCCTGCCCTTTGGTTTCCCAGGTTCCGAAACGCCGAAACCCATCCATGCTAAACCGATTTGGGGTTTCGTATACTGAGATTTTGTGACTGGCGAATATGAGAGGTCTTGCCCTTTGGTTTCTTGGGTGCCGAAACGCCGAAACCCATCCACGCTAAACCGATTCGAATTTTCGTATACAGGGATTTCACGACTGGAGAAGACGAGGGATCTCGCCCTTGGGTTTCTTGGGTGCCGAAATGCCGAAACCTATTCATGCTAAGCCAATTTTGGGTTTCATATACCAGGATTTCGCGACTCGCAAAAATCCACAGCATAGGGTTTTCTTACCTTTCGAAACTTCGATCCCCGAATTCTCGATATGGGAATTTATGTATGAGAATAACGACGGTGAGGCTCCCCTGATCCGACGGTCCATAGAGCTTCGACAGATCCGACGGCTGGCGCAATTTCATGAACCGGGATTTCACGATGCAGCGACTCCAAAATCCCTTGCTGCTCCAAACCCCGAACTCCGAATGTGTGGATATTCAAGGGTTTAAACCCCGTGCACCTTTGCATGTTCCAACGACTATCAGGTATTGATGCTAGATCTGACGGTTCAGATCTGTCCTCCTTGCGCATTCTCCTCCTCTAGATCCATCGGTCTTGATAGATCTGGGGTATTTTCGAAAGGATTCTGACCGTTTGTCGACCAATGATGGGGTAATATCTTTCAATAGTTGGACTCGCTATCCTTTATGAGCTTGAATCACGAAATTCAACCTCTCGGAGCTTCAAACTCTCACAACTCCGAGACCTTAGAGAGATACTCTTTCTTGCATAAGGTTTCCAGACCCGAATCGCATGAACCTTCAGACGGTTCTTGGGAAATTGTCCCTGACCTTAGTCGAGTCTCTAGGTAAAGGTTCGGTTCCAAGGTTTATGGGGTAATTCCCGGGGAAGAGTAATCTCGAGGAGCCTTCCTAGAATATTACGAGAATTAAGCAAACAAGATGATTCTCGATGGAGTGAACCCATGCCCCAGACTTAATCATTTGCACAGAAACCAACTATGGCATGTAAGTATACACATGCATCCATTATTTCCAGTCTAAGACACCAGGCGATCATTCCACACAGAAATCATTATAGGCGTATAGACATGAGCATGTATTCATGATATACAATTCAAAATACAAGGCATAAAATACTTATCAGATCCATCAGACGTGATGCAACTGCTGAGAGGGGTGCTCATTTCCACCTAACCGTAGGCTCAGTGACTCCAAACGGATTTACCACTAGCCACCCCCGAGCTAGACCACGATGCTTGGAGATTCAGTCTCCTACTTCCAGTTCAACGAACGTCAAGGACGAAGGTTACTCTCCTTCTCCTGATATAGAAAAATAATCCCCGGACGAAGGTTACTTTTCCTTCTACTATATTTAGAACTCCCTGTGTTTTCAAAGTTTCTCCAGTTCTCTTCCATGATCCCCTGTCGTGCACCCTTTCTCTCCCTCCACCACACTTCCTCTCTTGCCTTTTTCTCTGCAAGATTGTGTGGGGCTCAAATTTCCCCATCCGTGGTCAAGTCTGGGAGCTGTTACAGCTGGGTGGTTCACCCCCATCCCCTCATTAACTCTTGAGGAGCCTCCCCACCTACCAATCTAACGAGAAATCCATTCCAGGTTCATAGAGTTGCTTCGATCTTTGAGCAAGTAAAAGCCAGTACGGTACTGGCTCGGTGGAAGTTAACGCAACCATTCCAGGTCCCTTCCACCACCTCTCATTAGCCATCATGGTCTCTTTTAGCACATCCCCCTCCCAACAGTCATGCAACACATAATTATAACATAATTTACATTCTTCGACCTTTTATACAAAGGTCCGTCAAATCAAACATTCACATCTTTGATTTTTCCATAGTTCTTGGCCAATATAGTTATTTTTACAGACTGGGGGAAATAGGGTGTTACACAAACTCTATGAGCCTTGCATGTTGGATCAAGAAGAGGAGTAGGTACTACCTTCCATAGAGGACTTAAAACCAGATGTTCAGGCAGAGTTGGTAGAACACAATTTTTCAAAAGTGGTTTAGAACTACAAGACATGGGCAACATGACCTTTGGAAGATTGGTTTGAAAGGAAAACTTCCAGGATAAACAAAGTGGTACTCTACGGAGAAGGTAGGGGAAATATTTCCTCACCTCTTCTAGTAAATATTTTAGGCATTGAAAGTCTCCCTAAATGGGGAGGTATGACCTGGATTGGATCATTATATTAATTTTTGTCTATCTTGATGCTTTCAAAGTGGAAAAAATTGGAGGAATGAACTTGTAGGGCCATTTTAGTGTGAGGTACCAATTTGGAAAACTAGGGCCTGGAACTGTTTGGAGCCATTTTTAGGAATTAAATGACATTTTTTGGGGTTCCATTATTCAAAACCTATGCGCACACCCTTGAAAATATTCTACACTCTGAGACCTTTCCAATGGTGTAAACCATGCCTCAATCAGATCTCGCAGGTGGAAGTTATGCCTGCCACAAGTTGACCACCATGGTACAAGTGGATACCATGTTATCCCTCCCTTACTCAAACATATGGGGTTAGACACGTGTGGAATTTTGAGAATATTCTATAAGGTCCAAACCTTATCAGTAATTGAGGGTTGAGGAAGTCAAAACCCTACCCTTATATGGCTATCGGTCTATGTTAAATATCAAGTCGCTTGGAGGAGAACGAGTTCCATTATTTAGCATTGTATTTGTTCCATAGATGAGCAAATCACCTAGGAGTGGTATTTTGAGAGAATAACAGAGGAGTAGAGATTATGTAAAAGTCGTGTAGACGACAGTGTCAAAGGAAACTCCATAGGCAGTGCCTCTTTATTTGTACTTTCATTTGAAGAAAAGAGAGCAGATAAATCTCACCTTCTAGTTGGGTTTTCTCCCGTATTGGGTTTCCAAAGTGATACCTTATGTTTATTTGTGGATGGTGTGTGAGTATTTTTTTATGTTCTTTATTTTTTGCATTTCAACTATTTCATACATTTTAAGAAAAAAACCAATAATTAAAGAATCTGATATCTAAAGGACATTAACCTTCACAATAAAGATTTCATCATTTTATTATATCTGTTGTGACAAATTTTCCAGTAAAATATCCACAACAATTTACATATCAATAACCATAATGTTTAGATATTTCATATAAAGAAAAAATTACATAAATAGTTTACATGAATATCTTGCATAAATAACTCCTAGGTTTCTATTTGCAATATATAAGCCTTCATTGAAGAAAGAAGTCATGGTTGAAATAATATTTCAAATCTTATTATGGACTATATGTATAATAAATGCACAAGAATTCTTCCTAGAATTTAACAACATCAACTTAATTTTATTGTATTCATCCAATCAAATTATAGCAAGTGAAATAATAAAAACTAATTTCAAATGTTAACAACAAATCTCAATTTTCTCAATGGATTTGAAATAACAATAGATCTAATATTTTGTTACTCTCCAAAGGTACTTATAGTTTAAACCTAAAGATTTGATACTATATGGAATATCCATAAGATCTATATTAACTAGTAAAGATACAACAAATCTACAATGACCTATAAACAACAAAACATATTTGAAACAAGGAGAGTTAGGGAGCAACAAGTCCCTGCCAAAGAAGGCGGAAGCACGTGTCAAAATCCGTACTCCTGATGATACAGTGGGATCAGATTGAAGTGTCTGACGATTAGATTGAAGTGATTTTTGAAGTGTTTGATGATTAGATTGAAGTGATTTTATGCAATGAGAACATATAGATTACTTAGATTTTGATGAGAACAGTAGATTAGTTAGAATTCATGTGATTGTATTTTTCAAGAGAGATTTCCTACTAAACATTATGCATTGCAAAGGGTGTCCTCTATTAGGTATAATTTCTGGCTAAATCTTATTCATTGGAATGCGCATACAAGTATATTTTGTCGTATCTGTTTAGAAATAAGGGGAAGTTAAAATTATTTTATTCTATCATTTTACTTTTTTCTTTTTCTTGTGTTTCTCTGAAAGGTTAATGCTAAAAGGAAATTATAATTGTGAAAGTAGTAGCTCGTCTCAGTTTGAGTGTAATGTAGAAAATTCAAACAAGGGTTTAAAAAAATAGAAATGGGCATTCGATTCAGGGGCATAAATATTGCATTAAAATTGATCAAAAGAAAACTTAAAGACCAACCTTCTCACCATCTTTGTATGATAATAAATAAGGTATCATAATGTTCAGACGATAAGGTATCATAATGTTCCACCAATCCGTAGACGAAAAGGTATCACGAAACATTAATTGAAAAAAAAGGAAAAGGTAAGCGTTATGAAATACTTAAATAACAAAATAAAAAGATACATATGTGTCACTGAATGTTTCATGCGTGTCAGTGAGTTGCTCATGTTCTAACACATGCACCTACCTATGTAATCAAATTTTCGATATACTCACCAGTTGTTCATGTTCTAACACATGTTCTTTGCACTTGGACACATGGAAGCCATGAAGGTACTTTGAAGGTGATGTCTTCCATAGCCGCAAGCAAGTTGGGATTGCAAAGGGTTGCAAGTTCAAGCCTGGGGTGAGCATGTGTTGTGCATTGCAGGGTAGGACTCGATTAGTAGGATCTTCGTTTTCTTGCTGCTCAGGCGGAGAGAACACCCTTCGTCACCTTCCAAAAAATCCCTATCGACTATAAATTTCAATATCCATGATCGAAGGCTGTTATAATGCTTTTCCAGCCTGAAACTTCTCATTTACGACACAGATTCATATCCAGTGGTAGAGGAAGCAACGATAACATAGAAAAAGCTAGTTGAAGCAGCATTCGTTCCTGTTCACCGAAGAAAGCAGTCATTAGTTCGCTTAAAAGAAAGCCATCCTAACTAGGTCGAGCTAACTCTTAATGTTGTTTCACTCGATTTCATAGATTAACTCATTGTTGAATAAAACCTGCAAGTGCAGAACTAAAAGAAATCATTTTGAACACACTCAAATAAAACACGAAACTATAACTTATATATATATATATATTGAGATGGCATTCGATCAAGGCATTTTGGATGACACCGACGTCTGTAAAGGCGAGGACGGTTCACTCGGAGCCTGAGTCGTCCTGGTTGTATTACATAAATATCTTTGTATTAGAGATTAGGGCAAGTCTTCTCTTGCAGTAATTTGGAGCTGAGCCAGTAGGTCATTCGAGGAGGAATTTTCCATAGCAGCTGCCGATAAGCTTCCTGACATTCGTCGAGTTGCCCTTTCATTTCATTAAGGTGGTGTTTAGAATGCATTTAGATCGGAGTAGTCGTTGAGCCCTTGTCAGTTAAGCCTGAGTGATATTTCTATTGTAGTGATGACCAGGATAGGTTATGGGCTACGGGATATGGCCTGGGCTTAGATGTTGTTGTTGCGGGCCACCCACTTCAGATGGTAGGGCTTCTGCACCCGCTTGGGTAGTATCAGATCATGCCGCCGGTAGGAGTGCAACAAAGACTCAAAATTGATGGGTGACTATGTTCTCAATAATCTATTTAACATTTTGTTCTTCTTTAATATATGTACAATCTAAACTGAATTTTATTACATATTATGTATAGGGTCTGTGGAAACCCGTGGAGCATAAACGATTCCTTGTGGATGAGGTTATAGGTACCAATGATGCTTTCCATTTCTTTAACAATGTTTCGTGACTCTGAGCATTACTGTGAGTTAAATAGTGATGAAGAAAAAATTATGTTGCGTTCAAGAAGCTACGAGGCACCAAAAAATCCCTACCTGAGTTCGTCTAAACTCATCGTTGGTTTCTTGCTAAGGATAATAACCAGAATACTATGTGTATTCTGGGTATTATGCATTACTATATAACATTACTATGCATTCTTTTCTTTCTTTCTGTAATAAAAATAAACTCTTTACTGCTATATCAATTTACAATTTCTTCTATATTTTTGTTGTATTTCTTGTTGTAATAAATATAACAAGATCCTGTATCATTGTTCTTGTCTGCAGAATTGGCTTTTGTCCAAGACAACCTTGCATCATAGCAGAAATCATGGTAAGCTCCCTACTAGCTTAGTTTTCATATCTCCAATTTGTGTTTTGTAGAATTGAAAAAAATAAATATGAATTAAAGACAATATTTTTAGATTTTTTTATCACAAATATATTGTATCTCTATTAAATTGAAGATATTGTATCTCTATTGAAGATAATTTTTTTTTTTATGTAAATTGAAGAAAAACAATTATGTGGAACTTCCAGCGCTACATTTGATTTCACTCACCTTCTATTTTGTAGAACTCAATTCAAATAGAATTCAATTCTTGGTGACAATTAATCGGTGACAATGATTCCTTCTAATAGAATGAGAAGCTTTCTCTCCTCTACATATTGCAGGTGGAAGTTCTCTCTCCTTGACATATTGCAGCCAGAAGGTTATTTCATGAAAAAGTGCAGGTAGATCGAGCAATGGAGGATAAAGGTTTGCTTGGATAGGAAGAATAGAAATTGAGGATGAAGGTTCGCTTGATTGTGTTGCGCTGCTCTTTGTTGGATGTATGGGAGATTATCTCTTGAAGAAAAAGGAGCAGGGGATGGATAGGGATGGATAAGTGGGGTTCAGGTGCGTGAGGAAGAAGCGAGGAAGAAGAGAAATAGAGAAAAGACACTTATAGTGATCACAAGCCACTTGCAAGTGAGCAAGTGGGATGGCACTTGGTAGTTAGTGGGATGGCACTTGGCAGTTGACGAGACATAGGATTCCCAGTTCACCCAAGAGAGTTATGAGTCTTCACCGAAGAAGGTTACTTCTTATGCATAAGAAAATATTAGACATTTAAGTTACTTCTTATGCATAAGAAAATATTAGACATTTAATGTTTGGAATTAATGCTAAGTTGGAACTTAGCATTAATTAATTCCAATTGCTTCCTACATATCCAGTTCACCAAGTTTCAAGCATTATTTCCCTAAGTTTGAAGCCCCTGGCCTCCAGTTCACCAAGTTTCAAGCATTATTTCCCTAAGTTTGAAGCCCCTGGCCTCGATATGAGGTCAAATAAGAAATAAAACTTAAAACATAGAGTTATAAAATAAATATGAATTGGAAAATTACATAAAACAATTGAAACTTTGGTTAAATTATGATTAAATTACTTGGTTTTCATGCCATGATAATAGGTGAATGCAAAATCGATTACTAATAATCCCTGCAACCCAAAGGACAGGAACTAATAATAAAATACAACATTAACAAAGCAACAACACATCTAAAAGATATAAAAAACAATGCATATATGATATATGATAGAATATTATATTAATAATAAACCATCGGAACTTTAAGAATTTCAAAGCATTAAAAAAATAGAAACTAGAAGATTACTAATAATAGAATATGCATATATGATAGAATATTGTATTAATAATAAACCATGAGAACTTTAAGAATTTCAAAGCATTAAAAAAATAGAAACTAGAAGATTACTAATAATAGAGTATGCATATATGATAAAATATTGTATTAATAATAAACCATAAGAACTTTAAGAATTTCAAAGCATTAAAAAATTTAAAAAAATAGAAACTAGAAGATTACTTGGAAATAGAAGATGAAAACTTAACTTACAAAATATGAACAGTAGAATAGCATCACCAACTCCAAACCAACAACATTCAACAAGTATGGGCAACTGAATTTGATGGGCTTCGTGGAGGTTTGAAATTTTATTTTTAAAGAATGGTTTAAATGGTTTCTTTGAATTTTCTTCACCATTACTCTTTTTAAATCATTTAAATCAATTATTTAAATTGAGTTTCTTTACAATCCTCTTCCATCTCACTTTCAACTTATTTTATTTTTAAATAATGGTTTAAATGGTTTCCTTGAATTTTCTTCACCATTACTCTTTTTAAAACAATTATTTAAATTGAGTTTCTTTACAATCCTCTTCCATCTCACTTCCAACTTTCCATGTCAATTGAATCATTTTCCTTAGTTTTAGTGTGCGGTTAGGTCAAGAGAAAAGGTTTATTATTTTTCTTGGTTTTAGTGTGTGGTTACGTCAGGAGAAAAGGTTTATTAGGATTGGTTGTGGGATTATTTTCATCCAAACTGGGAATTCCTTTGAGACTAATCATTTTTGTTTCTTTAACTTTTTATGCCAATGTGTTTTTTATAAGGCTTTTACAAATATGACAATGGATACTAGAAAAGCAGAGTGTTTTTTTATAAGGCTTTTACAAACATGACAATGGATACTAGAAAAGCAGATGTATAGAATTCAACTTGTATCTTATTAAGGATGAGGTTTCCTATATATCTTATTGAGGATGGTAGTAAATTTCTATTTAAAGTCCTTTATCCCTTTGTAGCATTCATTTTCATTTTCAATAATTCTAATACCTTGTAACTAGGGGTTGAAGTACTTTGTGGAGGATTTATTTTCAATTGTATATGGGAAAAGGAAACATACAAAAACCTCATGTTGAATGTTTATTAACCTTAATACTAACATAAAGTTTTTAATGTGGTTTTTTAGTGGTGTATATTTGTCAGGATCAAATTTGGGTAGTAGTGGATGCTTGGGGAGGTCATAAAGTTGTCCTGGAAAAGTCAAGGCATTTTGAGCAAGCCAAGCCATATTGGCATGGTCATTTAGGAGTCAGATTCAGAAAAATTGGGGCTCTCAGATGGAATTAAGGGAGGAATTTGGTTTAGCAGTTCAATGATATGTGCCAAAGATAAGGAAACTAAATTGTCTGGGATTGAAACTATAACTTTTTTCTCATTATGAATTTTTTTCATGAGTTTTAGCACTCTTGGGTGACTTTTGTAACAAAGGAATTTTTTTTCCAATTTCTTGAGCAAACTCTCTAATGATGTGTGTTAGGGTTTGGACTTTAGACAATTGAAAAATAAAAGGGGATTTAGATTTAGTGTTTGAATGGGGTTCCATTTGAGCTATTTCTAGATTTTCAATTTCAAACTCAGGATATTGGAAATACAATTTAGAGTTGGGTCTATTTTCACTCTCCAAGTGAGGTTGGTCGTATGATAACTCAGGTTGGTTTTTATTTGTGTAATAGTGAACACACAATTGGGAACTACTAAAATGATTGAGCATATAAGCATAGTTCATCCCTCCTTGTAGTGCCAAATTGTTGACATGAACAAATGTCCTACATGAAGTAAAGGGATTTTTCCCAGAGCTAAGGCCTAATTATCCTCTTCTCTACTTGGGATAGAAATTTCCTCAACTATGTTGGCTCAACTACCAAATAGATAGATGAGATTTAGATTCAACCATCTAAATATTAAAATGTAGTCATGTAACTAATAATTGATTGTAATCCTCATCTAAACACCTATCTAGGATTTGAGAACATAATGTGAACATGAAATAAGTCACCATTCCATCCATTACAATAGAAAATAGTTTACTATAAAAATAATGGTTAAAATAGTTTAAAAATAACTAGTCACAAAATCAAGTTAGCCTTATTTTAATGACCAACAATTATTTCATATCCACAACTAGTGACTAATTGAAATAAAACAACAATAAGTCATCACCGTTGCATGAGAACAGACTACAACAAAAGTAAATAATCTCATAGTCGTTCCAACATAGTAAGAAATAAAGTAGTCCCACACCACACATACACCAATCTCCAAATAGTGGCGAGTTTACTTCTCTAGTTAATATTGAAAGTAGTTTACAATATCAAGTAAGAAAGCTTGTTTCCTATTGTGTTTATCTTATTTATACAAAAATAGAGAGAGGGATGTTAATCATTTAATTCCTCCACTTGCCTAGCCAATTCCTTTTCTTTGTTGTTTGAGCTTCTCCATCAGTCTATCCATCTTTGACACTCAGGGGTTAAATTCCTTTTGTTATTTCTAAATTGTTTATTGATTTTTATAACTCTCTTATTGTTCTATTTCTCCATCCAACTATCCTTTTTTTCCACTTGGGGTTCGGTTCCCTTTGTCTAGAGGGATGTTGCATGTGTAAAAGTACTTACTAATCAATAAACCGAAAACAAGGTGCACAAGATTATTGATTTGAATTAAAATTGGTTTGATGAGGTAGGGGGGTGATTTGATACTTGAGACCCACTCACACCTATGATCAAGCGAGGAGGTCCATAATTATCAATCAGGGCCAATCACCAAATTGGGTTGAGAGAGACTCAAGGAAATAGTTCAAATCTTGAGAGTAGCATTCAAAGAGTTTGAACAAACAAAGGCTTTGAAGGAGGCCTTGATTTGACAATCGAGGCTTATCGCAAATCAGACCAAGAGAGAATAATACTTTGTGAAGGGAGGGACCAATTTGAGAAATAGGCCAATTTTTAAATCAATATTAGAAAAAGGTTTTGGCATAACTTGGTCAAGACTTTGAAAGGAGGTAAAATAACAATTAAACAAAAATTTAAAGTTAAAAAGGACTCCAACAAAGGGGAGAGAAATCAAAGAGTTTGAATATTAATAGGAGGGCATGATTTGGAGATTGGGAATGTAAAATACCCAAAAAAGAAAATCCATTTTTTTCTCTCATGCAAATAAATTCAACAACAATGTGCTAAATTTACCCATGAAATTAACAAAATTAATAAAAACATGAATTAAGGCTAATCAAGCAACTCAACAACATTCAAACAATTACATACATAGTGGAAATAACATCCTAAGAATAGTAGAAAACTTATATGTTTATGAAGAACCAACTAGTTGTATACAAGGAACATTCTCCCAACCATAGGATTGTTGTTCCAATTCTCAACAAAAATCCACCCCTGAGCTGGGCTTATGAATCCACAAGAAGGTATGGCCCTCTTGGCTATCCACTCTCCACATTTAGTGGCCCAAAACCCAGGTTCTACTCCAATAGAAGTTCCAATCCACTAGCTCTCTTCCCCTCAACCTACACAACCAAATAAATGAGATTCCCCTTCTCTGCCATGTAATCCCTCGGGCCTTCCCACTTCCCTATAGGGCTCTAATGCACTCAATTGGATAAGAATATCATAGCTGGGGACTCCAAGAACTCTCATTTGATCCAGGAGTGCTCACAACATCCTTCTGAAGGATCTTGAGCCATTTTCTCAATAGGAAATGTCACTTACAAGCATGCAACCTTCATTACATGCCTACAACCTCATTTTTAGCATAAAACTCAGCCCAAAAATGGTTTTCCTTAAGCATAGCATAGCTAGTGCTCTTTTCCAACACTCGACCCTTCTCTTGCTATTCAAAAAAAACATGTAAAATTTGCCCAAGGATGAACTTGAATTTTCTTTTCTTCTCAAGCAAGCTTGACTCTCACATTTCCCATAAAGTGGTTGTATTCTTCCCATGCTATCATAAATTGGTGAGTTGACCTTTCTACCTACCACTCTTACATCACTTTAATATCTCTTTTGATACTTCAAAGTAAGTACACTTTAATATGAAAATGGCTTGGATTGATATAAATGGGTGGCCCATTGGACCCTCCTCTAGCCCTTTCTCTTGTGGAATCATATCCCCCCATCATTACCATCATGCTTGTACGACAACCAGTGATAATCATTTTTATTAATAATTTCAATGTACAAATACATAGTTAATCAATACATGCTCTCCATCCCAACATATTGGCTTACCAACCTAAATCATATTTAAATAATTACATTATAATTCAAGAGGATTAAAAATGGGGATATTACATCTCCTCCCCCTTTTTTATGAATTTTTTTAGTGCACAACACCATACAAGTGTACGCACATTTTTACAATCCTAGGCTCTCTAGCCTTTAATCACCATAAAATACCTTTGGCCCAATATCACCAGGCTCTCCAGCCCAAAAAATTGTTAACATAAGAACTTTGGCCCAAAAACATATATACATAAGCACTCCATCTTAAAAACCATACATCATGACTTTCACAATTTATAATTCTTGCAATAATTCTGACAAACATTCTCTCAGTCCCCTTAGTTTGCACAACCCAAGGAAGTGTATCCCATTATTTGCATTATAGTCCCTTAGGTTGTACCACTTCACTCTAGGGCTCTAGCACAAATCAGCTAGGAAGTCTCAGAGATGCAACTCCATAATTTTAGCTACAACAACTTTCACAAATTTTCAATTCCTACATCAATTAACCAACAAGATTTATTTCCCCACAACCTGTACAACCCAAGGAAGTGTACCCCTTTCTCTGCATTGTAGTCCCTCAGGCTATACCACTTTTCTCTTGGGATCCATCACAAGGTCAACTAATAATTCTATGATCTATGGCTCCAAGAACTCTAGCTGTGATAATGGAATCTCCAAACCTTCAAATAGTTGCATAAATGCCTCTTGCATTACATATTCATCTCTAGAACTTTGTTTCTTCTGACTTGCAATAATTCCACTAGATTTTACTCATTCCATGTCTTTGTCCTTAAACTTCAATTCGTTTTGGTGCTCTTCTTTCTAATTACTCGATTTATGTCTTCAATCTTCAGTTATTCCCATACATTCACCATGAAAAAATACATGTTATAGCCATTATCACATGATATATTTTTTTCCATAGAGTCCCCTACTCTGCAATGTATCATTTATTCAAAAGTAAGCTTGTAACCATAAATAAATACTTATCTGTATGGCTATCATGTTCTTCACAAAGCTGCCACGGGAAAGAATTTATCTCACTTTCGTTTCCTGACACACCCTCATGATTCCAACAACCATGTCATATTGCATTATTAATATGACTCTTCCTTCCTATACTCACCCTCTGGTCTTAGGCATCCCCTTCTTTGCTACACAATCCCTCGGGCTATCCATCATTTTCCAAGGTGTTCTCATGCAATGAGAGTGCCAACTTACCACTAGCCTCCACTTGTAGTATATACCCTGTGGTAATCATAGGGTCTTGGTGTCTAACCATATCCTTATTCCCGAGATTTCCATCTTCAATGGCTATTATCGCATATGTATCACACACACAAAGGAAACATGAGATATCACCATAACAATTTTAATTATTAATTCATATATGTTTCATAAGGAATTTCAAATTTCCCAAAATGAGATTCCCTCTCATAATGTTTGGCTCTTGCAACATTAGGTGTCGGTATTCCTTATGGGTTTACACCATTTCCATATACAAAACCATCCTTCCTGCAATTTTTTCAACTTTCATTCAACCAAATAAATTGTTAGTATTAATGTACATTATCCCTTTATTGCTCATTTACAATAGCTTGTGAAATGATCTCAAAATTATATTTTACTGACAATTAAAACATAGTTACCAACTTAACGAGAACTATGACCCCAAATGAGAACTCTAGCCCAAAACACTCATATTTTGGGGGAAATAAAAACAAAATCAACCCCCGAATAAAAAAACGGCATTATTGGTAGCACCCTTTTCTCGAAGGTGGTTAAAATTATCACTTGTTTGAAATTGTGTCCTTAACAAAAACCTTAAAACCTTAAAATTGACCCTCGAATTGAAAAGTGATGCTACCGGTAGCACTGGTATTTTTTTGAGTTAAAATTATGATTTAATTGAAACCGTAGCCTTGACAACTAGTAGCATAACCGATAAAACAACTCAAAATCAACTCCTAAATCATTACTAAAAAATTTATTTATTAATTTATTTTATTTTTTTTCAAATTTACTTTAATATATATATATATATGAATTGGAAAAAATACAATTTTAAAAAATGAAAAATGAAAAATGAACTTAAAAATTCCATAACCTAACTTTTAATTAAAAATAAATAAAACTAAAAGAACACGATTTGTTTTGAAAATGACTCTAAAATTGAAAATTTTAAAAAGGAAATTAAAAAAACAAAACAAAAAAACCTTTAAACAATGAAATTAAAAAAAAAACACTAAAATAGAAAGTAAAATAATAAAAAAATACTAAATTAAAATGACCTAACATTTAATTAAAAATAAATAAAACTAAAAGAACACGATTTGTTTTGAAAATGATTCTAAAATTGAAAATTTTAAAAAGGACATTTAAAAAACAAAACAAAAAGAACCTTTAAACAATGAAATAAAAAAAATAAAAAAACCAATAAAATACAAAGTTTATAAAAAATAATAAATTAAAATGAGAAAAGACTATTTTTATGAAATTAAAAAAAAACATTAAAATACATAAT
>ML793134.1:159452-174655 GCA_009831015.1 Picea engelmannii
AGGGAACTGAATTTTTATAGGAACGTAATGGATGGACGAAGGAGAAGGAGATGGAGATTCATCAATGTTAATAACAAGTTCCTTCCTTTGTCTATCTTTTTCTGTAGTGTATTTTTTGTTATGTTATCGTGCAGGATGTAGTGCGATGTCATATTTAGGCTTCCATTTCAAACTTTTATTTTACCATCCATATTCGCTCTCTGATCCCCTATTATTTCAACGATTTCTCATTTCATTGATAATGTTTTGGGTTGTAATTTAATTCTTGTAGATGATTATGGGTTTCATGTACAACGCAGGGTTCGAAAATGTCAAACTGTTGAATGATCTCAATGTCAAACTGTTAAATGATCTCCTCTAGAAAAATAAGAAGAAAAGCATTGAACCAAACCACCCTTTTGTCTTCCCGCCATCGTGAGAAGCATGATTGTTGGACGCCCAAGAATTATGTTTGAATATCAAAAATTAATATATGTGCATTTTGGCTTCTATATATGCATATTTACGGAAACCAAAATGCACATATACAAAATCTTTCTTCCGTATATGAACATTTTACCTTTCGTATATGCACATTTTGGCTTCCATATATGCGCATTTTGGCTTCTTCCCACTGAGCTTAGGACCTCCATGAGTTTATCGGGCACCTTCCCAGTTGGATTTCCTCTGCATAAGAGAGTCCCTTCTCTGCTACATAATCCCTTGGAGACCACACTTTACAAAAGCCAAAATGAGCATTTTACCTTCCATATATGCACATTTACGGAAGAAAAAAATACACATATACGAAAGCTCTCTTCCATATATGCGCATTTTGTTTTTCGTATATGTGCATTTTGGCTTCTGTAAATGTGCATATACAGAAGCCAAAATGCACATATATGGAAGCTCTCTTCTGTAAATGCACAATTTTGTCTTCCGTAAATGCGCATATACGACAGTAAAGGGGATTCTTAGGTATTTGAGAGGTACTGCTACTCATGCATTGTGTTTTGGAGGTTCAGACACTTTTGTATAGGGATATGTTGATTTAGATATGGCAGGTGATAAAGATAGAAGGAGGAGCACCACAAGGTATGTTTTTACTATAGGTGGAACAACAGTAAGTTGGATTTCAAAACTACAAAAGGTTGTTGCACTTTCAACAACAGAGGAAGAGTATGTTACTGCTACAGAAGCTAGTAAAGATATGATTTGGTTACAGAGGTTTATGGAGGAATTGGGAAAGAAGCAGGAGAATAACAGGTTGTACTGTGACAGTGAGAGTGCCATTCATCATCCAAAGAACTCAACCTTCCATTCGAAGACTAAGCATATATAGTTGAGGTACCACTTCATACGATCCTCTTTGGAAGATGGACATTTGAAGTTGGAAAATATACACACTAGCCAGGATCCTGCAGATATGTTAACAAAGGGAGAAACTAGGGAGAAACTGAGTTCCTGCTCAGTTTCAGTTGGTATTCAAGAATGAAGATGAAGATGAGAAATTTTCTAGGTCCAAGAAGGTTCAGAGTCCAACATATACATCAGCGGTGGAGTTGTTGAGATCAGTCTCCAAGTGGGAGATTGTTGGTTGTGGAGCCTGATTATCTTCCTTATTTAGAGGCCTTTTGTTTTCAGTCGTGTTTATACCCCATGAAGTATTTACACCCCATAAGTATGTACACTCTTCCACACGGAGGAGTGCAGAGGGGGGGTACCCTCTCTATGGGGTTCGGGGGGTTTGAGGGCGAAGCCCCCGAAGGAAAAATTGCCTTGTAAATGTATATTGTAATTTCATTGTAAATCTGGACCGTTCATTATAAGGTCATGGATCTAATGGTAGAAATTATGTTAGGTTTTTTTTCCCTAGAAGGAAACCCTCTTTTATGAGGGAAATGTATTGTGGCTAAGTATGAGAGCGAATATTGTATTCTGAGATAGGAGACTGTGAGAGAAAGAAGAGGAAGTTACAACAGGTTTGCTATAGGTTGTATCCCTTCATATGTTGGATAATAATAAAGGAAGGACGTGGAAATTTCTCTGGTGGACGTAGCCCACACTGGGTGAACCACGTAAATCTGTGTCTCTATTGCATTGTGTATCTTCTGTATTTTATTTCTTCATTTGTTTTATTTTATTTCTCCACGATCCTGTTTTTCTAACAATATGATCCTATGGATAGGGTGTTTAAGGCTATTTGATTGTCTAGTCCACTCATTTCCAATGAACATGCCGCTATTACCTTGTCTACATTTCAAATCCTTGGAAACATCGTTGGAAAAATGATGCTACACGAACCAAGGAATAAACATCCCCGATCGGATGGTTCTAACTCACTTGGTATGACCATATCGATGACCAACAGTGATTCGGGTTCCTTCCCCATAGGAAAAGCAGGTTATACAACCCACATTTCATTCTCGATCAAAGATGTCTGACAGATCCAACGATCTTTGGGCTAGGAAATCAACAGTCTCGATCTACTTGGCACCTCAAACTATGTGATGAATAATGCCTCACTCATTCTTTGCTCAACACTTTGACTCACTGGGGTCCACAATACATCCATGACTATGATCGTGTCGAGTTTCCTTATCGCTAGATCAATGGTCACTAGCTTCTTAAACATCTACCTCTAGAAGGTGTCCACTCTCCATGATCATGAAACTTCTGAAAAAATCTTCCCAATGAGAAACTCTTTGATGGATCCGACAGTCCTCAGATCCTCACATCCAATGGTTAGAGATCAACTTGATCTCACAATTTCTTGGTATTTAAATGACACACCACTTTGACTAGGTTCCTTATTTGGGAAGATTTTTAATCTTTTGGCTTGTCTTTGTATGTTCTTGGAAAACATCGAGACAAGTTTTTAAGAACTCCTGGTCTAGACTTTCATAGATGGATTTCTCTAAATTAGTATGTTGGGGAAATGAAATGGCCCTTGGTGGCGCCTATGCATGGTTTTCTTATCTCATGAAGCCACCCTCACACCTCAATTTGGTGCCTTCACTCCTCCTTTGAGAAATCATAACATCAACCAAAATCCCTCATCATTGTTTAAGTAAAATAGCGGCTTTCCAACTATAAAATCAATCCCCTTCACATAACCCAAATTTGTATTGTACATTATATACAACTTCAAAGCATTATATAGAGACCTATTGCCAAAACTAGTTATAGTTTGAAATAAGTGGTGTGATGGCAATGAGAGGGAGGTACATAAAATAAGATTCTCTAGTTATGATGTTTGGGAAGTTTCATTATATAATATTAGTGATTGATTTGTTATATGGGCTACCAAAGGTTGTAGATACTTGAAATGAGTTTCTAAATGACACTTCTAATGAAATCATTGTGGTCATAACTAATATACATTTTTTTTATTTATCATAGGTCCCTTCTCAAATGGAGATTTCAATCCATAGTTCACGTTAACCACCATCATGTACATCTATTTTCCTCCCTTTCAACATATTCATACCAACATAATGATGAAATTCATCTGCATTGGGAAATGAGTGACATATATTTTGTGGAGTATCATGCACAAATTTTATTACCATCCTCTTCAAATTCGGGAATGTCCTATTTTCTACTTATTGTACTAAATCAGAGTGAAAAACTATAACTGCAATTAAAATTGTGGTCGGTAAGGGAGATCGATGAAGAATCAAATTGAAATCTCAGTGACCTCTTTAAATTCATATTCATTTGTATAATAATCATAAACATCACTATTGACATCTTCATCATCATTGGTGGGATCTTGCATAAGGGTGTAACAAGGGTCTATGGGCCCATTAGAGTGAATAATAGGATATGTATGGTGGACAATTAATGTAATGTCGATTAGATCCATTATTAAATAAGGCCCACTAAATAGTTACGGTGATCTAATTGTGGCATGCTCTCATTAAAGAAGACTCACTAGGTAGTTAGCATTTAGTTATGGTTAGAGTTCGCTATATAGCTATAAATAAAGATGGAGTCAACCTTATATGATCATATATTGAAATATTATTGTATTTTCATACTAAAGGTTGCCCCTAGAAGGGTTAAGTAAAGAAAGGTACATATCATTCCATAAAATGATATTGCATGATGTTACCTTGAGTTTGCCAATTGAGTTTAGCTTGGATGGTTGTGAGGAAATATTCTTATCCTCCCCACCCGGGTTCAATTCCCATAAATGACATGTTAAGCTCATAATGAGTATGTTGTTTTCCTAATAATTCATTAATTATATAAGATTTATATATTTTTTATAAATATGATTAATTTTTAAAAGTATAAAAAAATTGTGAAATATGGGAAAGCTTATAAATTCTTCATAAATATGAGATTAAATTGCAAGTGGGTTTCAATGTCCAAGTTTTATGTATAGGGATAAAAGTTAAGTGTTTATGGATATAATGGGCATATTGACTAAATGAAACTGAGATGGATTGGGTAATATTTTCTTTATTTGAGACTTAAGGAAGTAAATTAATTGCCCAAGACCTCAAAAGCAAATTACTTACCCAAGACCTAAAACAATCTCTTAAATTTGAAAGTATACCTAAAAGTAGAAGTAGATATTTTAAGTAACATGATTTTTTTTAAATAATAATAATAAATTTTCCAATAAATATTTTAAATAAAATGAATTTTTTTAAATAACAATAATAAATCTGATATTTACATTTACAGATTCATAGATATTGAATTATGATAAATTTTACCAGCTTAAATAAATAAATAAATCATAAAGGTTAACAGTTAGTCATTTACTAATAAACACATAATGCCTCACTGTCATCCCAAATAAACGAAGCGGGAGACTATAATGAGAATATGACCGCTGGGGTTTGTTTGTTTTTTAAGAAGAAAAGAGAACAAAAGATGCATCATATCTTATCCTCCAAAGTATGTTCGAAAACTTGTCATAATATCAGAAATGAAGAAATTAATGAGTCATAATAACTTCTGATTTCCTCCACTTCGCCACAAAATTTGCAATCCTTGCATGTTGAGCTTATGAAAATTACAAACACAACGAAGAAGCCGCCAGAAACATTGGCGCTTAAGGCGCCAATCTGAATGATATTACACTCCTAAAAATCAATAGAATCCAGTTTCCTGATCTTTAGAAATATTTAAATACGACTAAAGTTGTAGCTCCAAACCATAGGACTTTAGAGATCGGAAATGTGCCCCAGTTCAAGAATTTGACACTCTTGCAACTTTTCTTCTGGTGATACAATAAACAGTGGTTTAAGTTCCTCAGTTCTTTACATTCTTGTTCCCATATAGGTCAGAGAGGATTATATGGTACAAACATGCAGAGCAATAAGTAACTAGGAAACACAGCTTCTCACTAACGGATGTCAATTGACATTCTTCTTCAATCTTCACAAAAATAGAGAGGAATAAGTTTTTTCATACAAAAGAGATTTGAAATCATAGAAACTCTATTTGAAAAGATATCAAATACTTTTGCTATAATAGTTTATTCACATACAATTATCCTTTAGAGTAAGAAGTTGCCAAGCAAACCTCATATTCAACTTTATCCAATAGAAAGGAAAATATCATATAGGAAACAAGCACCCAAACTGGAGTATTCGTCCACAACCTATCAATCAGACCACTATTTTGTGGACACTCCATTAACATAAGTGGTGTATTGAAATTTCACCATATCACACAATGGAAAGGAGAATAGCATGTACTGGGAACAAAAATTCATTACCTTGACGTTGAAGGAATAGAGCACTGAAAGATCAATAGTGGTAATATTCAAGTGTAAAATCGTCATATCGAGATTATCAAGAGTCGAGATGGCTTTGAGAAGCTACCTAGGCCTCTTTAGAGAGAGAACTTTGAGACTCACGTGTGTTTCGATCAGTCACCTCTACATCAACGATTGCAGACTTGCTTTCCACAGTAAATTCATTGTGGTGATCCAAATTAGAGCTATCCATGTCCTATTTCGATTCTTCTTTCTATGAGGAATATGAAGTATACTATGGAGAGAGGAATAAACAGTTGAACGGAGTGGCAACTGATTTGGGACTCTGAGATCCTTCTAGTTTACACTGCTTTCTACGCTTCTGAGCTTGAGCTTGAAGAGACTGCAAGAGTTGTTCTAGTTCTTTCACAAAGTCAATTGCTCCTCCACTAATGGAGGCCTGATCTCCCTGAGAAAACAAATATATGACCCAAATAAGTCCCTACGTGATACGTTTCATATAAAGTTATAAGAATAGTGGAATGATATTATAATGGTGTAGGACTCTTACCCTCTGGATGAAAGAGACCGGCATAAGGGAACGTAGGAGAGTTAAATGTTGGTTCATTTGCTTTCTCCTATTGTGTTCAACAACAATGTGAGTCATCCTTTGGATCTCAACTTCTTCAGTGTTCTTGCAGACCTTGGAACGCTTCCTCTTCCTAATCTGTTCACAGGTAGCTGTATTGGCTAGGTAACCATTAATATTCCCCAATCTCTTGTAGTTGCAATTGTCTGAAGAATTTGGGCTCACGACTTGAAGAGCTCAAACCCTCCTTTGGGGCATCCAAGATGGAAAACTGATCTTTTGCTTCAGTTTTGACAAGCGAAGTACATGATTCTAAGGCATGGGTTATGCATATTTCAGGTTCAAATGGATGAACTTCCCTCTGCATAAAGTTATAGTTGGGCTTCCTGACCTAGACTGTAATTATATATGGTCTGAAAATGGGAGGGGTCATTAACCCTATGCATAAATATATATCATGGCTGGATTTATCTTCCTTCATGTCTGTCGAACCTGCTACCTGAAGGAAATACAAAAGCCATGATTATGGCACTGCTTGATGCCCTCAAAACGAAAATACCACCACCAGAGAGGGCGAGATCTCATCCCTCCAAGTCTCGGATGAGCCAGAGGGCAGATTGGTAGAGCTTGAGTATATATGGAGATGTTATACACAACATACGGGAATCTAACCGCCTAATTTATTCAAACATGTTTATATGTTATAAAACACTGAATTAACCAAAATCAAAGTAAAATCAGACACTTACCATAATAGCGTCGCAGCTTTCGCCATGCTTCAAGCTTCCATGGGCATGCAATTACAAAATAGGGGATTGAGGGTAAATGTAGGGTGAGGCAATCCTGCAAGTTTTTTCAAATTCAAAAAAGAGCACGGAATGAATAAAGAATGTAAAGGTGCAGCATTAAACATCGGGTGACCTCACGTCCCGTCAGTTCACAAAGGTTTGCGTTATCCATTTCATGCTTGAGCGATGGCATGTGTGGGAAGTTATGAGTATTACATCCATTCATCATGCAGTGGATACGAACAATGCACTGGATAATGCTTGCCGAAAGACAACCTAAACGGAAACGGAGGTCGTCGCACTGAGCGTGGACGTCGAGAGTGACGATGGGATGGCCATGTTCCATGGTAGCATGGATGGGAAGCTTGCTGACAGAGTCTTAAAGACTCTGCAACAGGCTGGATATTGCTCGCCGAAGAGTCAGGCCAAACCACTTGCGTGATTGTTTCAAACCGTGGAATAGTTTGTAGGCTTTCGTACTCACTAGTACAACTTGCTTGAGGGTCCGAACATAGTTGACATTTAATTGAAATTTATATTTCTCACTTATTTTTGGAATATTTGATTTTTTGGAATAAAATAAAATGTATATTTCCTTAAGGAATTTTCCTAATTTCGGATAATATTCACGATAAATCAATAGGTTATAGTTTTTGGAAATCCAATGTGACAAAGACATTGAGTGAAGCCTACAATATCCATAAAGGTAACCAATCTAGAAATTTAACCTTGCAACCTCCTACATGTAATAGAACCCAATCACTTGAACTAACTTGTGGAAAATTTTGAAAGAGTTGAATTATAAACATGCTCTTCATCTTTAAGTAAACATGGTTATGTTATTTAGAAAAATTATAATATAAAATAAAAAATTATAATATTATATTAATTCTTATTAATATGTTTTAATGTTTTAATATGAGTTTAGTTTTATAATAAAGTTTTTGAATTTAATTTAGTTATTTTGATTTAAGATTTCATAAACTAGATTAGATCCATCTTAATCTCGTATCTATCAAATGTCAAGAGGGATCAAATCTTTCAAGGTCAAAACCTTTTTTAGAGTGTAAAACTTGAGGAAATCTCTCGACCTCTAGACGTTTGATAGATCTGGAGTTAAGATGGATCTAAGTTGGTTTCAATTGTGGCCAGTCACACAAAATTTGTAGAAGATCAACATTATGCATATGTATATGTCTAAGATTAATTTGAGCATTTGAAATTTAATCACTTTCATCGATTGGTTTAAAGTATAGAGAGTATTATCGAGAATGATCAATGTCAATCTATCTTCTTCATTTTTTAGTATAGTGACACAATTTGTAGATGATCAAAATTATGTATATGTATATGTCTAAGATGAATCTAATCATTTTAAATTTACTCAGTTTCCTTAGTTTGTTGAGAACATAGAGATTATTGTTCATAAGTATAATTCAAGACTTACATGAGGAATAAGTTGAATATAAATAAAGTAACAATTTTGAATGATGAAAAATGTGAATAATAATAATGTAATCAATTACAAATAGTTTACATTGCAATCAATACCAATCTATCTTTTTCTACTTTTCTTATAGTCACATGTGTGAGTTTTTCCATTTTTTGATATTGATCATATAAAAAGGGAGGTTAAAATCGTACACTTTCCAATATTTAACTCGAGATATTGTAGTAAATGACATACACTTTCTCTCCTTCTTCCCAATATTAATAGTATCTTTCTCCAATATCAATCCATGTGATTTATGGATTTTTAAGCTGCAAGCAAGTGTCTAAAGACGCTTTTTTTTTACTACCTCGTTCAATAGGTTTAATAGGAACTATTTGAGGGAACGATTTATCCCATGGAACTCCCACATAATTTTGAGATCTTACCAAAACATATGTGGGTCGTTCTGGGGGTAAACTTTCATGGTTATATACAATTTTTTCTGCAATGCCAAGAGCACCATTATTGAGTCTTGAATCCATCCATATTTTTTTATAAAAGCATCACCCTATCTCCAACTGGAATAAGTAACTCAATTTCCAAGTCTTCTTCATCTGTTTCCATAGAGTAGTTTCATTTTCCTCTTTTAGCAACACTATGCAATGGGACAATTTAGTTTTCTTAAAATGTGTTTATTATGATTTTGTATATCATCATTTTTCACAAACAAATGTATTTCCTTATAAAAGCACTATTTTGTGGAAGCGTCCAAGAAATTATTTGTATGTGTCATAAGTAACTTCCAGTCTTCTATAGTTGGCATTGCATCCCTAACATTCATCAACAAATGAAAAAAACACTTTTGATGATTGCTTTGTCTATATTCTCGAAATATGGTATCAAGTGTCCCAACTATTGTGAATGAGTTCCATAATTCCTTTGCAAGACCTTCAAATGCATATACATGTTTATCCATAACAAGTGGATACTGTCTCAAATCGTCAACCAATATAACTGATCTTCAACGAAAAGGAATGTTAAAGCATTTTCTAGGAAAGCCTAGCTAAGTCTCGATTCAATTTTTTTCAACAAATTTCTTCCAATGAAATGCATTTCATCTATTAAGATATATTTCACATTCTTCATCTCTTCTTGTAAGGTAATTAAACGTGATATTTGTAGATGTATTCTCTTTAATTGACATTTGATGTGTAAAATGAATTGTTGTTGCATATATATTGAAAGTTGCAACCCTTATAGGAGCTAAACGATAATCTTCTTAGGAAGAGACTTAGCTTCAAGGGCACTTTTAATATCTCTAATCAAATATGACTTTTATGTATATGCAACTCCTTGGATTATCATATGCAGTGGATCAACCCCTGATCTATAATGGGCAATGATAATACCGAATGCTCTTTTTTGTTTTACCCCCAAAATTTGAAATGAATAATACTTTGCATGTTGGTTAATAAGAATGGAAGAAAGGAAATATTGAAATCAATGCAACACACACCAAATTTGATGTTGAAACACTAAAATCTATGCATCCCATTAACATAATTACACGGAAATTAATTCATCTACTTCAACCTATATTAACCTACATTACATGTTAGTCAATCAAATCTTTTCATGGAGATTAGAAATTATTTACACATTATATTATATGAAATATGTTGTAAGAGCCATTGTTATTTTCATTTGTTGCATATTTCATTTCTTGTGTGTTGTGAAAATCTAAAGGAAAAAATCACAAAATAAGAAAAATATAAAGCATTTAATACACATATATTTGTGGTTCATAAAGTTATTAAAAAAATAAAATAATAAGTAAATAATTTTTCAATTAGTAAAATGTATAAGTTAATCATTTTACTGAAATATTAATATTAATGGTTTTATTTTTACAATTATATAAAGAATAACTTTTCAAAGTGATAAAAATATAAAATTCTAACATGGAAGTTTTAAATTTAATTTTTTTTCCTTTTCACATATGTGTGAAAATGTGAAAACTCATAGATCACTTTGAAAAATGTTTTCAAACACAAAAACTTCAAAATTTTCTTTTAATAGCCCTATATATTATGAGCTTCTTCTTATTCAAATTTAGATACATTATCATCTAGGTAAAGTGCTTATCTTTGTCCTCCTTCAATCGCAATTCCATTGAAAATAACAACATGGCACACCCAACACTGAAGAAGTTGGAAGAAACACGGACTAAAAATCCCCAACATAGCCAGTGTCTCTAAGAAACACTATTTTTTATTAATCCAATTATATAATACTTTATTTCTTTATATCAATAGAAGTTTATGCAATGAGCACTCTTATTTTCTTGTACACCCAGTGAAATTTACTTCAATTAGATTGTATTACGATTTGAATTAATATGTGTATGTCAAAATTTATATTCATATAATTGATCTTTATTAATCCAATGACACATATACCATATTGTTATCCTATATAATACTTTATTTCTTTATATGAGGGTGGAAGTTTATGCAATCAACACTCTAATTTTCTTCATAGAGAATTTTACTTCAATGAGATTGTATTACAATTTGAATTAATATGTGTGTCAAAATTTATATTCATATTTGTTACATATAAATTGATCATGGAAATCAAAATAATAGTATTTTTGTAACACTTAAATATCCTATTTTCTATATTAAAAATTTTAAGTTCGGATTTGGTGTAGGTTGTCAACATGTAGAAACCAAATCAAGTCAACTAATGTCTAATTAGACATCGACCATGTAACCGTGAGCATCATGGAAGAAAAGTTGGTCCACGTGCAGCCCTTCATCTTCCACAATATGTTTTTCGTATTTATCATAATTAGCACAGCAGCAAAATTAACGCCCAAAGGTTGAGAAGATGAAATGCATCTTTAAAAGAATATATTAAATTTTGTTATCTATTAACAAATAAACTGTTGGGCTTCATTTATCTGGTGTTAATATTTTAATTTATGTTAATCACTTAGATGAAATGCATCTTTAAAAGAATATATTAAATTTTGTTATCTATTAACAAATAAAC
Organism: Picea engelmannii; assembly: GCA_009831015.1. Classification (NCBI taxonomy): domain Eukaryota; kingdom Viridiplantae; phylum Streptophyta; class Pinopsida; order Pinales; family Pinaceae; genus Picea; species Picea engelmannii. Next base: position 171,017 of record ML793134.1, read on the forward strand.
TGTTGGGCTTCATTTATCTGGTGTTAATATTTTAATTTATGTTAATCACTTAGGTGGCAATCAGTTAGCTATCAAAGTAATTTTTAAATATGATTAGGTAAATGTAAAAAAGTAAACACATAAACTGATGTCTTTATAATAGCTAGGAAGTTAATGATTGAAATCACAACCATTTATTTTGTGTGACTACTAAGAATATTCCATCCATATTTAATCCTGTCCATCGAAAACTTATTAAGCACTAAACCCCTATTAAATCTGCTCATTGTCAAACTACCTAAAACCTAAAAATAATTGATAAAAGTAAAAGTTTACCTATATGAAAAACAATGGAAATATGTTAACTACCTAAACCTAAAAATAATTGATAAAAATAAAAGTTTACCTATATGAAAAACAATCATTTATTTTAAATCTTAACATTATATAAAAAAAAATACACAAATAACTTTTTATTTTATTTTTAAATCCAAAAAAACTTTTAAATTATCTAATATATTCAATAAATACCTTTTTCATTTCTTAATATTTCTTGTAATAAGGGATAGAGATACCTTTTTCATTTCTTAATATTCCTTGTAATAAGGGTAGAGAATCCTAGTCCGAGATGCTAGGTTTTACAAATGAAAATGCAAAGTTTCACACATGGATCTACTTAGGGTTGGAATTTGGATTTTTCATTACCCGTTAAACAATTTTTTTTTTCAAGTTTTAAGTATCTATATTTTTTATCATATAACAAAGTTAGCGAGACATCTTTGGAGGTGGTAGGTTATACATCAATTTCACATGTATTTATTCCATTTCTCATTAGATTATCCATACTTCATTAACTCTTTGATCTTTCATGTTTGAAGACATTGAATGGATGAAGAAAGAGAAAAGTAGTAGAAGGGAGATAAGAAGAGTATATCAATAAGGAATGATTAAAAAAATAGAGAAATGTTTCAAAAAAGTCACTATGCTTGCCAAAGTTTTTAAGAATTTTTTAAGAAAACTCCACTATTTTCTAGAGAGAAACAAAAATTGTGCATATTTCTATTGAAATTAACTAGAGAACATATGTGTCTTTGTACATTAGCAGGAAAAAAAGTCAAGAGACTCCTCCGGGCTATATTTACAACAAGGGATATTCAAATAACTACAAGTATACATTTTTAAGCTAGGTAAAGAGATTCTAGATCATGTAAAAGGATGTATAAAATACTTATGGTATTAAAACCATTTGAATGTTTAGGGCACACCATAAATTCCCTTTGAGTTGACATAAAACAGCTACAAGTTTGGAGTTTAAAAAGAAATTCATAAACTCCCTTTGAGTTGACATAAAACAACTACAAGTGTGGAGTTTAAAAAGAAATTCACATGTGACAAGTAGATTGATATTCTAAGAAGTTGTGTAAAAACACTAAGAAAATCATCAAAAACTTGTATAAAAATTCAAAAACAATAACATCATGCAATAAAAGTGAATATAAATTTTTTTGAAAATATAAATTTTTAAAATTTATTATGTTTAAGCATTTTAAGAAAATATTTATGTAAAATTTTCAAACTAAATTATGAAATAGTGATAGAAAAATTGAAACTTTTGATCCATATTTAAACGTGGAATATATGTTATGGTTTATTTTCTCTTTTTCTCCCTTAAAGAAAAAGAAAATACCTTACAATAAATGTGACTAAAACCAAGTTTACTTTAGAGTAAAGTAAATAGATAACATTAAACCTTTGACTTGAATGTGAAATGTATTCCCTTGAGTAAGAAATAAATTCCATAACCAAAATAAAAAATTTGACTCCAATAAATGGTATAACTCTAAATTAACAATTATATTACCACGAGATCTCTACAACCCATGTACCAAAAAATCTCTACAACCCATAAACATTGATAAATTTTCTAGAAATAAACCCTATCATCTCACCTTCAGTCATGTACAAAAAGCACATGCATAAAAACACACTTAGATTAGATCCTACATCCTGAATCACTCACTTCACCTCACTATAACTATGCCCTGATACATATTAAAAAAGAAAAGAAATATAGAAAACACATAGATATGATAAGCTCTAATACAAAAATTAGAAATGATCAATAAAATTGAAAACATGGAATTCAATATTAGAAAACATAAATTGAAAACATACAATATTAGAAAACAAAATTGAAAACATGGAATTCACAGTTTTAGGAATGATCAATAAAATCATTTTTTTAACCATTTTAGATTCTATCAGATAGTAACATTTCATACTTTGGATATAGCAGGATAATCTAATCTAAAATGATGAATTTATTCTGATAATACAAACAACAATTTCTTACACCTCAAAATTATAATTTCAACCAAACTAAAGAAAACAAACCAAAAAAAATCCTAGAACTTTTAACCTTCTTCACAAGAATTTCTAACTATTTGAACAATTAACCTTCTTCACAAGCCACTATCTTTGAATTTATACTCGTGCTTTTACACTGTGCCTCCCAATAGTGAAAGTAAGCTGCTGAAATACAAGTGAAAATAGAACAAGCTGAAGTATAACGATCCTATGCCTTTGAAACTATTCAGAGTTCATCGATGGGAAGAATCAGGAGACCTTGGAGAGTATTAAGATAACAAAGATACAAAGTCCTTTGTCTCTTCTATGCCTTGGTGACTATTCAGAGTTCAATGATGGGAGGAGTCAGGAGAAGGTGGGGAGTATTGATATAAAAACGATACAAAGTATTCAAATGCATGTCCATGGGAATAGCGTGCTAATCCTACAGCAGTGCTACGGCCCACCCGATCAAGATAAAAAACCTTGAAATTTTAGCCACTTGAATTCGTGTACAATTCCATAATTAATTGCATTGATGTAACACACCCACTATCATAATTTTAAAAACTTTGGATTAATCTCCCACAAGTGAGAAATCTCCAGAAAACCGGCATTTGCGGAATGCCAACCCCTGGTTAAATATCGGGATTCGAGGTTTCGGAGGTTGTGGTGTCGAGGGTCCCTGTCCTCTCGAATCCCCGATCACCGATGGAACGAATTTTCGACGCGCCCCTTTGGTTGCCTTAGCCCTACTTGGCCAAGCCTTTGATTCACATGACTGGTTCCTATATGACCATACAACAGCTTCTCGTCGGAGTTTCGGGGTTCGCGGTGCCGTGGTGCACACGTACTTGGAACCCCCGATCCTCCGATCCCCGATGTGCTCCTAGCGTATTGGCCTTCCGGGCTAAGTCCTGGTCAATGCGACCACAAAGTTCACAAGACCACGGTCTTAAGTTCCTGTCGGGGTTTGGCGCCTCTCAATGTTATGGCGCACGAGTCCCTTGGACTCTCGACACACCTTTACACTGGCTAGCCCCCCTTGGTTATACCACGGTCCATGTAACCACTTACCATATGACTGTAACCGTATAACCTTCCATCGGGGTTTCGACATTTGCGATGACATAAAACACATATACCCGGGACTCGCGATATCCCGATCTTTGATTCTCTCCGGATGCTCGACACGTGTCCCTTGTATCAACGGCCTATGATGGTGTCGGAATTGCGACCTCCTCGGATCTTCCGACACGTGTCCATATTAATGGACGGTTCTGAGCTTATCGGGATTTCGCGGATCGTGAATCC
>ML793134.1:182002-199245 GCA_009831015.1 Picea engelmannii
CAATAAATTCAAACTATCATTTACATTCATTGACCTCTTCCTGCAGGTCCATTTACAACACATATTCATACTTATGAGTTTTTCCATAGTCCTTGGCCAGTTCAGTTATATTTACAATCTGGGGGAAACAGGGTGTTACAATTGAGGCTAATGAACTAGTAGGATGAGAACCTGTTAGAACAAGGATTACAATGCAACTAGTCCCTGCCTTAATAGTATTTTTATATTGTTATGTCAAGACTATAATATAGTACATATTGAAAAGTTATGTTTGGAGTGTTTAAATGATACTGATGTGAATTTTTAAAAATGAGTTTTTATAATTATTTTTCTTAAAATAAGTTTCATTATTATTTTATTAAAGTGAGAGTATTATTGTACTGCCAGAGGCACTGAGACACTATATTGTACTACCGGAGGCATGAAGGCAGTATATAGCAATGAGTTAGCATTGACTTTCCTATTAGTTTTATGTTGACTTAAAAAATGTGTATAAATTTTAATGTTGAACATAACAAATAAAAAAAATTATTTTTGAATATAACAAAATTAGTATTTTTATGACTCCTGATTGGTCAATAAATTGATAGTGTTATTACAACCTTCACTCCATTCGAGATTTGAAATTAATTTTGACATTAATTATTTGGTCTGGTTGATATCCACCAATCTGCCATGAAATGAAAGCATTCTGACATTAGCAGTAAGCCACACCACCTAGGTCCCTAGTACACTTTCCTTTAAGGTTGGGTAGGCCCATTGTATGTTCATTTAAAGATTGGAATGGATGTGGGAAAACAAAACGATAATTAATAGCAAATACAGGTAAAGAGAATTTGAATTGGTGTAATTGATTGTTTTGTTTAAAGTAGTTCGGGGAAAAGTTGATGGATAGTCATAGAGAGATCCAGATTGAGAGATGGACAGCAGTTGCAGCATTCCAACTCTGTCAAGCAAATGCTTAAAGTCTTCTGTTTCCATATGGAATTCTTCTTGAATTAGTAAGTTTGAATTCATTCTTCTTTCTGATTGTCTCAGCTTATAGAATTACGTTTTCCATTAATGCATTTTAATGGCAGATGGGTTAGGAACAAAGGAGGAGGAGGAGATGGCGATAATTGACAAAATGGGTATCAGATCCGCCAATGCACAGAGGCTGAAAGCCCCCGTTACAGAATACAAGAGGCTTCTTTCCAATTCTCACCATCTTTATATGTGGATAGTACCCCACGATTCCCAACCAAATACACTATCAGAGAACTCACATAGACAAAGAGACACAAAGAACATACAAAACAACTTGTCTATTGTAGTACAAGCATGAGTATTTATACAGTGGTGGGATGAGCTCCACCATTGATTAGTTTCAATATCAATGGTTGGAATCACTTCTTCCAGACGTTTCTAGTTCTTTCAAGAGTTTACTGAAGTCGGTGCAGTCGGTGCATTTATTGCAGGCTTATCTCTATCAACTATTGGACTAGTTGTTTAATTAATTTATAATACTCCCCCTTAATTAAACAACCTTTACAACACCTATCTTATATCTACATATTAAAAACTTAGCCTTCCCAAGAGGCTTTGTAAATATATCTACAACATTATCATTTGTGTTGCAATACAATACATCAATTTCATTTGACTGTATTTTTTCTCTTACAAAATGATAGTGTGTCTCAATATGCTTTGACCTAGCATGATACATTGGGTTGTTTGTCAGTTTGATGGAACTTTGGTTGTCACATTGGATGATTGTTGGTACTTTTTGTTTTTCTCCAACATCTTCAAGTATCCTCCTTAACCAAATTGCTTCACAGGTGGCAGTGCATAATGCTTTGTACTCAGCTTCAATGAATGACAAAGAAATAGTTGGTTGTTTCTTACTGCTCTAGGACACGATCCCTAATCCAATACTGAATGCATATCTCGTAGTAGACTTCCTGTCATCTGGATCTCCTACCCAATCAGAATCTGAGAAACCTGTCAACTCAACATCAAAATCATTAGTATACTCAATACCAAAATCAATAGTCCCTTTCAAATATCAAAGGACTCTCTTTGCAGCTTTCCAATGATTCTCATGAGGCTTAGCCATAAATTGGCTAAGAATGCTAACTGAATATGCAATATATGGCCTGGTTGTGGTGAGATAATTTAGACTTCCCACCAATTGTCGATACAAAGTACCATCCACTTATTTTGAGTCATCATTATTGCTAAGCTTAACATTTTGTTCTAATGGAGTAGATATTGGCTTACATGTGTTCATATTAAACCTCCTGAGTACCTCCTTTGTATATTTGCTTTGTGTGATTAAGGTCTTACCATTTTCTTTCCATACCTCAAGACCTAAACAGTAATGTAAATGTCCAAGATCCTTCATTTCAAACTGTTGTGACAACTTTATTTTGATCTCTTCAATCATCCCAGTAGCACTTCCTATTATGATAAGATCATCCACGTATAGAGGAATAAAAGCAATTTGACCATTTCTATCTTTCTTGATATACATGTTTGGATCACTTTTACTTTTTATAAAGCCTTGTTGAAAGAAAAATGTATCAATTTTCTCATACCAAGACCTAGGTGCCTGTTTAAGTCCATATAAAGATTTCTTCAACTTGCATACAAGATGTTCTTTTCCTTCTTTACAAACCCCTCTGGTTGAACAAGATAAACCTCTTCTTTTAATTCTTCATTCAAAAATGTTGACTTGACATCTAACTGATGCAACTGCCAATTGTTCTTGGTAGCCAATGCAATCATTAATCTAATAGTATTCATTTTTGCTACAGGAGCAAAAGTGTCTTCATAATCTATCCCTTCTTTTTGTGAATAACCTTTGGCAACCAATCTAGCTTTGTATTTGTCTATACTACCATCAACATTAAATTTATATTTGAACAACCATTTTGATCCTATGGGGGTTTTGTTCTCAAGCAATTCTGTCAATTCCCATGTTTCATTTTTAATTATAGAGACATATTCTTCCTTCATGGAATCCATCCATTCTTTGTGGTCTTTAGCTTGCTCATAATTTAAAGGTTCTACCACATTCATAGCTTGAGTTATTAAGGCATAGTCTATATACCTGACCGGGGTCTTAGATTGTCTTGTTGTCCTCTTTAGTTCTTCAATTCTTTGTGGAGTTCCTTCACCTCTTCTAGGCGTTCTCTGGCTACTTGTAGAATCTACGATGCTTGGAGCTTCTCCTTGGACTTCTTCTTCTTTTTCTTTAGCATTTTCCTCATTTTATTTAGGTAGATTCCACACATCATAATCATATGTTTTTCGTACTTCATCTGCATTTTCATGAAACAACACATCTCTACTTGCAAACACCTTATGATTGTTAGGATCAAACATCTTGTAGGCTTTATATTCTGTACAATAACCAATAAATATGCATTTGATTGCCTTTGCATCAAACTTTCTTCTATCTTCTTTTGGAATGTGAGCAAATGTTTTACTCCCAAATATTCTCAAGTGACTCACTTCTAGTTTATATCCATAAAAAGCTTCAAAAGGTGTTTTGTTCTCTAAACTTTTTGTAGGACTTCTATTCTTTAGATATACAGTGGTACTAATTGCTTCAGCCCAAAAACCATTAGAAATATTTTTACCTTTTATCATACTGCGAGCACATTCAACCAAGGTTCTATTTTCCCTTTCTGCTACTCCATTTTGTTGAGGAGTATGTGGCACTGTAAATTGTTGTTGAATCCCATTATTTTTGCAATACCTGATGAGTGCCCCTGATGTATACTCCCCTCCTTGATCTGACCTGAGAATCTTGATGCTCTTTCCTATTTTCTTTTCAACCATATTCTTGAATTCCTTAAAATATTCAAAGACATCACTTTTCTTTCTCATGAAATAGACCCAAGTGTATCTAGTTCTATCATCAATAAAGATAAGGAAATAATATTCTCCTCCAAGAGATCTAGTTTGCATGGGTCCACAAACATCAGTATGCACTAGTTCAAGAATTTCTCGCTTTCTTTTGTCTATATGCATATGAAACTCTTTTCTATGTTGTTTTCCTAATGCACATCCTTCACATTCAACATGTTCACTTTTAAACATTGGAAGACCTTCTACCATTTCTTTCTTTTGAAGCATCATAAGATCATTATGGTTTAGGTGTCCATACCTTTGATGCCATAACTCTTCCATTGACATAGTTGTGGATGTCAATGCTTGATCATCCCTCCTTGTAACATCAAGCTTATATAGTCCTCCAACTCTAAATCCTCTTGCAATGATTTTGTAGTGATCATGTATGTCCTTCACCACACACTGTGACTTAACAAATTCAACTTTTAGATCTTGATCTGAAATGGTGGATACATAAATTAAATTCTTCTTTATGCCTGTCACATACTTTACATTATGGATTTGTTTCACCTCACTAGTAGGTAAAGTCATAGATACATCTCCATACCCTTTAATTTCATGTGACCTATCATCTCCTAGATAGATCTTATGAACATCATTAATGTTTTCATGATATGTATCAAACCAATTCCTATTACATGACATATGAATTGAAGCACCAAAATCAATAAACCAGGCATTAGCATCATCAGTGTCTGCTGATAAAGCAGCATCAGAAATAAACAACTTGAGATTTTTGAAATCATCACATACTATGGCACCTTTATCAACAAAATTCCATGAATGTTTGTTATATTTGGACTCATTAAACTTCCTCCTCCTACAATCTTTAGCATAATTTCCAAACTTACCACAGTAGTAGCATCCTTCATTCTTCTTCACATTTGCGTTTGTGCTTGGTGGTGCCCTGCCATTATCTAGTTTTGAATGTGGCCTGCCTTCTTTATTTATTCTCCATGACTTTCCTTTGTAGAGTTGTTTCCCTTTCGCCACCAATGCCAGATCTGAATTGTGAGATCTTCCATTGAGATTCTTTCTATGCTCCTCCTCTTGCAGAAGAATACCTGTCAATTCATCAAAAGTAGGGGCCTTTTCCCTAGCTGCAAGACCAGTAATGAACATTTCATATTCATCTAACATGCCATTTAATGTGACAGTGACCAGGTCAGTACTAGAAATCTTTTCACCAATATCTCCTATCTTATCTTTTAAATCTTTGATTCTAGAAATAAAGTTACTAATATTTTCATTCTCCTCCATCTTAATTGAAAGAAGCTTACTCTTAAAAAATAATACATGATTTGTGTTCGTCGTCTCATACAAACCTTTAAGTGTCTCCCAAGTTTCATGGGATGTTTTGCATTCCCTAATGTGTGGTATGATATTGTCCTTGACAGACATCCTCAAGAGCACCTTCGCTTTAGTCTCTCATCACTCCCAATCCTGAACTGAGGTTGTTGGGGCTATTAGTTTTTCTTCGTCTTCACATGCAATCGACCAAACATTGTATCCTTCCATCAACGTCTGCAACTTAAACTTCCAATTGACATAATTTTCTCCATCTAACTTATTTGATTCATTTATATATGAATCTGCCATTATATTTGCCATTTTTTTTATTTTTATTTTTTTTAAAGCACTAAAATGGCTAGTAACAACCAATACTCTAGAACACCCCCCCCAAAGAAAACTCTATAATAATCGATGCTTCAAATTCTAGATAACCCAAATCACAATATATAACGTCACCTCTTTATAATGTGATATATAACTTCACCATGAAAAACATATAATCATATTACCAATAAACACCTTATCATCACCTTTATCACACACCACCATTTAACTTTAGTTCAAGTATTTTTTCACACCATGAGACCTTTCCACATTATTATCTTTAATTTATGATTCATGCTAGTCTTTACACAATACAAAAACCTCTTTCACCAGATTTTTCAGCATTCAACCATTAAACAACTTATCTCATCAAATCGTCCAACATCCACCCATAAAAGGACAAAAAAACTTCCTTTTTACTGAAATTTACCAGCCAAAGGAAAATATGTAAAAAAAAATAATTTTTTACTGAAATTTACTAGTGTATACCTTCACGGACTCTTAAAAAAAAAATTGAATGTCCGACTCCAATAGCCCCCAAGAGTCCACGACTGGCCCTCACAGCAGCAAATAATCTCACGACTCGCCCTCACATTAGAAAATAATATCCTCCACGCAGATTGACAACCTTCTCAAGTAGACTTCATGCTCCTTCACTTTCACGGCAGACAGGGAGAAGCAATTAATCTCCACGCAGGTTGACAACAAACCTCCTTCACGTTTACAACAGACAGGGAGCAGAAAATAATCTCCTACACGCAAAGACTCAGTTTCACGGCTAGCTCCCTTTCATAGATCATCACACCTCACAGTGCTCACGACTCTCAGGCCTCACTATTTTCACAACACTCATGCCCTCTTAGGCTCACACGACCCTCACAACTCTGCCCTCTCCGACTCACACGACCCTCACAGATTTCTGGGACCTCACAACTCAGCCCTCTCCGGCTCACATGGCCCTCACATATTTATGGGACCTCACAACTCTGCCCTCTCCGGCTCACATGGCCCTCACGACTCTGATACCATATCAAAGATCTCACACAGACAAAGAGACACGAAGAACATACAAAACAACTTGTCTATTGCATTACAGGCATGAGTATTTATACATTGGTGGGATGAGCTCCACCGTTGATTAGTTTCAAGATCAATGGCTGGAATTGCTTCTTCCAGACGTTTCTGGTTCTTTCAAGAGTTTACCGAAGTCGGTGCAGTTGGTGCATTTATTGCAGGCTTATCTCTATCAACTACTGGACTGGTTGTTTAATTAATTTCTAACATACACTTATTGTGAAGGAACTCTTGAATCTGTATAACATTTTTTCTTAATGTGTAGTATTATAATAACCATGCTCAATGGGTGTGTGTGGAGGTCAAGTTATAAAGGGATGGGAATAGGGCATTGCGAGTATGAAGAAGGGCGAGAAGGCCATATTTAGAATACCTCCAGAGTTAGGGTATGGAGAATCAGGGTCTCCTCCCATCATTCCCCCAAACGCCACACTCCAATTTGAAGTGGAAATTCTCTCCTGGACAACTGTTAGAGATGTCTGCAAAGATGGAGGCCCTCTAAAGAAAACTGTGAGGGATGGAGAGAGATGAGCATACCCTAAAGATGTCGATGAAGTTCTAGGTATCTATTGTTATTTTAGGACATGGACATGAATTTATTCAGTATTTACATGGTTGACTTTAGATAATATGTCTTAGTAAAGCAAACGACCGGTTTTGTGTTATATAAACTTTACTGCAGTGAGATATGAAGCAAGGCTAGAAGATGGAACTGTGGTCTCCAAATCATCTGAAGGGGTCGAATTCTATGTTAAATATGGTACGCTAATTCGAAGTCAACCCTCCATATATCTCCTTAGAAATTTTAGCTATTGAATTGTTATAATTGTTTTGGTAACATAGGCAGCCATTACGCCAGTAGAATACTAAGAATTTTCATTGAGTTGATTGAATTTTGTTTCCTTATCTACGGATATCTCTCTCTATTGGGTTAATTATTAAGGTCGTGTGTGTTGGTAATGACCACTTTACAGGATATTTCTGTCTGGCCCTTAGCGTAGCTATGAAAACAATGAGGAAGGGTGAAAAGGCAACACTGATGGTGAAGCCTCAATGTAAGCTATAGTTCATAAGGATTTGTATATCTTCTGGTTTTGAAACATAAAATGTTATTTCTCCTGGCAAAATATCCCAGTACATATTCTCTAGATTATCATTAATGGTAGCAGAAAATCCCTTACCTTGTCTATTCTTACTGAATTAAAAACTTTAATTTGAAATTAGAGCCCTTGTCTTTACTTACTTCGTAGGTCAGGGCAGGGATCATATATTTATTATTGTTAACTATAAAAGAAATTCCATACTTTGAAAACTATTGTACGTTCAAATATCCATGTAAAAGAGGAAGGGTTTATCTACCACCAACCACTTTAACTCAAGATCTATTAAGCACTGAGAGGAATAAAAAAGAAATTGAGATGAAAATCATTTGGTGCTCAATATCAGTATAGATGTTACACATCTCATTCATGATGGGTTCTTATTTTAAATATTTTAATATTATATTGGGCTAACTTATCCCATGTATCATGTCAGTGCTAGAGGCATGGGCATTGCACATCTCCTTTAGACTGGGTTGTAGAATGCACCTTACTTCTCTTAGTGCAATGATTTTGGTCACATGTGACTTCTACTATAAAACAGTAACATTGGTAATAGAAAATGCTTGATCTTGCCAACCCTTATGCAAATTAGTATTTTGTGTAAAAGAAATCTACGTAATCAAGGGGCTTGAAGAAACATTTTTTACCTTTGTGAAGCAATGCCATAATTTTAGGTATGACAGAATATTCAATCATCTCAATTATAGAAAAAACCAGTCATTTGTATAAGGGAGGTAGAACTTTATCATCATTTCATATTGTAAATAATTAAATTGCAGAAAATGCCATGCCATGTTAATTTTCAAACACAATCAGTTATTTCGTAAATGGCATAGGACAACTTTGACATAATTATCAGCTATAGTGGAAAGAATAACTTAAGTTGTAAGACCCAAAGCCAATTGTGAGCTATGATGACAGAAATTACTATTCCTTAGCACTTGCAAAATGAGTTTTATTTCTTTTGAAAACAAACTGAAACCCTTTTCCATTTATAGTTTTTCTACGGTCCCTTAGCACTTTGCAACATGAGTTTTATTTCTTTTGAAAAGGCACTGAAACCTTATTCCATGTATAATATTTCTTAGAAGTTCCTATTCAAGGGATGAAATGTTGTTGCTTAAGAATTTTGTCTACTAATGTCTTTAAAATTCAATATTCAAAAGCACTTGACATTTATAACTCCACAGTATAATTAATCAGAGTTGCTTGACATGGTAGAGTGACAACATCTAGTATAGTATAATCATTCATTTAGCACCCTCCTCTTTGAAATTCTGAGGTTTTGTGGTTGTCCATATGCTTTTGGAGAGAGAGGGTTTAAAGTAGTTGAAAATAAAGTTACTGTACCGCCCAATTCAACTCTGATTGTGGATCTTGAGTTGGTTTCTTGGAAAAATGTTGTTGACATTACTGATGATAAGAAAGTGTTGAAGAAAATACTAAAGGAAGGGGAAGGCTATGAAAGGCTGAATGGAGGGACGCTCCTGAAAGGTATCCAACAATAGTGTGGTTTCTAGTTTTGGGTTTGTTGTTGTGTGGAAGACCACTTTTTGATTAATAGATTGGCTATTTACATCATGGAAGGGTTTTGAATCTTTGATCGATCAACATCATCTATGTTTGTTGTATAAGAATTGATTTTTTATCTTCTTAAGAGATCTATGGGGATTGGTTCTCTGAACCGTTTTCTGAATCTGGCAGTAAAGTACACAGGGAAACTATAGAATGGCACTGTGTTCGAGAGGAAAGGATCTGACGAAGAGCCATTTGAGTTCATAGCTTCTGAAGGTATTGGTAATTATTACAAGGTTTGGAAAAACCAATGCTAAACACTAATAATAACTACATCTTCTGTTAAAATGAAAACAATTTGCAGCACCCTCCTGAGTTGCACTATTTGAAAGTGGTGGTGTATTTTGGGTAGTATTTCAACTTAAGATATATAGAACATCTATTTTTTCAAACTTTCAATTTAATGGCTTTCCAATTTGCTTTGGCAGAACAAGTCATCGATGGATTAGATAAGGCAGTTATGACAATGAACAAAGGTGAAATTGCAATGGTGACTATATTGCCTGAACATGGGTATAAAGACACCAAAACTTAGAGGGACCTAGCAGTTGTTCCACCAGATTCAACCCTTATTTATGAAATTGAGTTGATTTCATTCATCAAGGTCTGGCTACTTATCCCAGTATAATGACGCTTCTTTCATCTTGAAGATTTTGAATTTTCTCTCATATATCTCATTGGGTTCATAAATAGGAAAAGGAGTCATGGGACATGGACACGCCTGAGAAGATAGAGTGATCCGGATTATTTTCGGCACGAAATGAGAGTGGAGATATAACACATAAATATTTAGAGATATTTCAAGAGAGACAACAATATAACAGAGATATAGCGTAAATAAAACAAGAGTCATAGATATATAGTAATACATGATTTCTATTAACGAAATAAATGTACAGAGACTGTAAAATACAGAGTGAAAGACTCGCTAGAATGGTGGTAGCTTATCTCTGAGAAGAGATGTGACGACTACTCGCACCCGTGAGAAGATGATTATTACAATGAGGCTCTAAGGGAATTTTTAACATAAGTAGAATCCAAAACCCTAACCCCGGAAGATGAAAAGCTAAAAGGTTTGTGTGCCCTGATGGGGGTCGTTGATACGTCAACTTCCCAGGGGCGTAACTTTTGCATACAATCTCCATTTGGGGCGCTCAATAGCTCGTTGGAAAGATCTATCTGAGAACTACAAATTTTGGGTGAGCAACTTGATCTATGTTCCATGTTGCTCCCCTTTTTCTCAAAAAACATCGTTTAGGGCCTCAAAATGGCCCCTGAAGTTAAAAACTGCTAAAAATAGTAAATTACCAAAATTGCCAGAAACATGTTTTGGGCCAGTTGGAGAAGGTGGGTGGCCACCAATATCCACCTAGATCATAGAGGGTGCTGGAAAGAAGAAGGAAGATGGAAATGCATTATTCAAAGCTGGTAAATATTTAAGGGCCTCAAAAAAATATGACAAGGCAAGTTGTTGGCCAACACTTATAGATAGATATATTAAGTAAATCTCATAGAAACTGGGGTATATTCTGATCTTTTGTTTAGAGATCCATAAAGGAAGTCCATAGAAGGTAGGTTATATGGTGGCATTTTGTTTGTAGATTATTAATAAGCTATATAATTAGTAAAGCAAAGGTATATTTCAGTGTAAGGACTCTTAGAAGTTTCTATAATACATTATGATTGTCTGGAGAACATCATCTATTATCCTTTTATGCAGGCTGCAAAGCATATTGAATATGACAATGCTTTCAGTGAGGACAAGAAAATCAAAACAAAGGCATTAAAATTCACATGCAATCTAAACAATGCAACATGTAAACTTAAATTAAAGGAATACAGAGAAGTTGCTAAGTTGTGCTCAAAGGTAAATGGTCATGAGTTGATTCATTCCTCCCATTTGGTATAAACAAATTTTCTTTACCATTGTTTATGTTGATATACTATTTGCAGGTGTTAGAGGTTGACTCTAAAAATGTGAAAGCCTTATATAGAAGAACACAAGCATATATTGAGACATCAGATCTAGATCAAGCAGAGTCCGACATAAAAAAAGGCACTTGAAATTGATCCAAACAATAGGTGTGCAAAATCACCAGTGTCTTTTCCAGTCATGCATTGAAATTTTCATTTCATACCCTTATGGGATTACCATGCCAGGTTTTCAGAGTTTTTATGTTCCCTAAAAGGTGTTGTATTGGAAGGTTTGTTTGGAAAATCTCCAATCTATGGTTGGGGAAGAAACACATTTATGCAGTATAGGTCTTCAATCTATCCTTTCATGTCACTAGTTATTGTCTTTTGTGTAATTAATATCTTATATACAAAGCTCCACCACTTTCTTATGCACCACAAAGTAAAACGTTGATTTTTTCTCTTGATTAGTGTCAGGGTACCTAGACTGATGTTTATTTTGTTTCCATCTGAAAGGAATGTGAAGATGGAGTACAAGCCATTGAAAGAGAAGCAAAAAGAATACAACAAACAAGAAGCTAAATTATTTGGCAACATGTTTAACAGGATGAGTAGGTTGGAGGCAGAATAAAAATTTATTGTACAAGCACAATAAATTGCACTTGCTATCCAAATTATCTTCTGAGTTTCATCAATCTATCCCTTAAAGTTTACCGTTGCATGTGCCAAAATCTAGGATTCAACCAATGTTGTGAGAGAGCAAAATTTGACTCTAGTGATATTCAAACTGGAAGCAAAGCTAGCAAGGCACTGGGGTAGGATATGAAAGATGACGCATTTGCCTCTAGTGATATTCAAACTGGAAAGAAAAGCAGGCATGGCACTAAGGCCGGATATGAAAGAAAGGATAAGATGTCACATTTGCTTGGAATAAGCCATGAAAGCATAGGTTAATACAGATTAACTTTTCTATCTTTTTAATTTTAGACTTTGATTATTTCCACATGAGAGAGAGACAAATAAGTCTAAGTTGGTTGAATACATAAAAAGGTTTACAAAAGACATCAGCGAAGATAGTCAGTGGACATTCAACATGAAGATCATGTACTGTGAAAGTAGTTTATAGAAGAAACCTAGACAGGTCTTGTGCCTAGGTGCAAATTTTAATGATGCGTGGTTTGTTTCTCCAAATTTTTCTTTTATCTGGTTACCATAAATGTATACAGGTGGCAATTATTGGATATGTTAATGCTCTGTAAATTTCCTAGAGGTTGTTAGAAAAGATGAAATCTATGGAGGTAACTTTATCCAACCACTTCGAAGCTGGGATCTAGCCCTACCAGCTTCAGAGAGGGATCTCTCTGTATGATTTAGATATGTTTCAAATTTTAAATATTAGGCTAGGTAAATAGAATATGTTGTTTCGTTTGTTGTCATTTTCGTTGGGTTGGCTGAGAGAGCTTTACACTTCCATTGGGCTATGGGGTCTGTACTATGAAATAAAATCTAAACAAGAAAACGAAGAAACCTTTCACAAGGCGAGATAATGTAATCGTTGGATTCTTTTAGTAGAAAAAATGAGGAATAGTAGAAAAAGGCGAGAATGTCAATTACAACAAAGAAGCAGTTAAGAATTTCTTTATCGTAAAATCAGAAGATGCAACACTAAAATCTTTTAAAGTCAGAAACAGGGTATACAAAGATAAATCCTGCAACATTTGTTACTTTCAAAAATTAGATTTAGAAAACAGTGTGATAACTAAATGAGAATAACATTTAACTTAGAAAGGAAAACATCACCAATGAGTACACACAAGAATCCTATGGAAATGCCTCTTTGTATTAATGGAACATCTCTTCAAAAATATTACAGTCTAGTAGCTTTCAGGGCCTAAAGATCAACCCTCAATACTTCGAAAAGTGAAGTATTTATAACCAAAATTAAAAACGATCCTGTCATTAAAGATCAAGACGTGGTAAATCTATTTTTAGCTTAACTAACTTAACAAACTACAAAAATCTAGGAAACTGTTTGATGATGTGTCGAAGTTTCATGCTGTTTTCTGGGTGAACCATTGGTGAGGCCTCTGCACGACCTCGTCTGACTAGATAGCTGACTGGGATGGGAAAGCTCATTGACTACTCAATCAGATTGCAAATCTCTTCCCATCGAAGATGACTGGGAATGACGACTTTGAGTAACATTCAATAGACTTCATCCATCTCTATGTACTTAGCAAAAGTTGGTTTGATGATGAAGATGTACCAGATCTCATGCTGTATGCTGATGTCCAACTGTAGAGCATATAGGAATGCCTTTCCAGTGATACTACCTTGTATTCTTGAAAATTTCGAACTATCCTTAGCCACAGCGGCTAGTCTCTTTTTGTAGTCGGGGAGCGTCATCAATTTGTCATTTATCACCTTCAAACCAAGAAGACCCTTCTTCAATAGAGCCTAAATCTTGTTGAAAAACCTTTGCACCCCTAGGTCCATAGCCTGAACCTTTTCTTCTAGCTGTAGCATCAGTCCTCTCTTGGTCAGGACTCTCTTGACCTCAAGGATGGTCTATGTTCTATCTTCAATTCTCAGATCTTCTAGCTCCTCTCTGGTTTTAGAATTCAGGAATTTGATGATTTCATTAGCCTCTATGGGCATCTCTCCCAATTCTGATCTAATCTTCTCGATGGCTTGTTTACTTCTTTGTACCAATTCATTTTGTTCAAACATAATTTGTATCATTGGCCATATTTCATTCATAGACTTGGTGATGTATGTCCAGACACTTTCTTTTACTTCGGCCAGTGTTTTGTCTGCCACTGTTTGCTTCCAAAGCTGTTGTAACTCTTGTTTGAGCTGGTCAGACACTTGTTTTTCCTTAGAGTAGCTAGTTTGGTAAGAAGATTTGAGTTCCTAGAGGTTCTCAATCTCCTTTTTGAGCCTGCTAAACTCTGTTTCTTGCATATTCATCTCTTCCATAGATTTAGCCAGTTTGACAGTCTTTTCCAAAGATGCCAGTGGATTTTCCGATGGAATTTCTGCTAGTGACGTTGTGCTCACTCCTGAGAGTGGAACTGCACTCAATGGAATGACTTCCATGGGTTTTGACTGCTCTTTCTCTTTCACTAGTTTCTCCATTTCCTTCAATTGTGCATTCTGCTCCATGATCAACTTAAGCATCTCATATTTTTCTCCTGTCTCCGCCATTTCCTTTTCTTGAGAGTCTACTATTGGTGGCAGCTTCAATTGTTTTCTCAGAGACTCTATGTCGGCATTTTTCTTCTTGATCATCTTCTTGACTACTTTCACATTCGAGGGATCATATCCGATCTTGAAGACCAGTTCCTCCACCATCTTAAACCTGTTATCTTTGGCAAAGGATGATATTTTTTCCAACTTCAACTGCGTCTGGACAATATTCAGAGACACTTGTAACTTGGAGGCAGCAGTGGAAGCATGTGCCAACATGGAAAAAACCATTTCTCCAGTTTGCCTGTGCAGATCCATTTGATCAGCTGGATGCACATCCTTAGTCTGGAATTCAAAAGTTTCCCTTTTGTAATCGGTGATTACCTTTGGGTCTGGCACCTGTGCTTGGAGAAATGCCATGTGCATTCTGCCCTTCTCAATGTCAAATGTCGATAGCAGTCTGTGTTGTGCAGTTGACGTTTGATTCCGGAACTGAGCGTATGTGCTGCTGGTCAGCATTTGATTATTTTTCTTGATCAAATCGTATTTCTCGAAGATACTCAGTTTCGGTCCTGTTTTGCCTCGCTGATTGACTGGTAGAGTATATGTAGGCTTCTTTGGAAATACTGAGGTTATGATCTGCTTGTTGCTTGTACTAAGGAGTGACCGATCCACCTCTGTTATTGTAGTGGATGGAATTGTCTTTTCTCTAGCCGTGTCAGGAGCCTAAGTCGTTTTCGGCCTCTTTGTGTGCAATCAGAACTCCTCAGATGATACTTCAGTGACAGAAGGCGAAGTGTCCTTCCTGGGCCTTTTCTCCTTTGGAGCCTGTGGTGTAGTCGTATGTGAAACAACGATCGAAGGGTCCTGTTGTTCTACCTCAACCAGTGTGTTAGGCTCCCATTCTGTCTGGTTTGCAAACTTCTCTACCTCAAGTCTAGATATGTGAACATATGGGATATTCTTATTTTTTATTCTCATCTCAGAAATTATCCCTCACGGATCATAGTGCCACGTGAAACTAACAAAAAAATTCATTTCTTTTAGCAGTCTATCTGCTTCCTTCCCGCCACCTCGATTGTTGCAGATGAAAGACCCAATCTGCCCTTTGATTCTGAGTTGTTGCTTCTTCTTCAAAGACACAAAATGTATGTCGTCTGAGTTTATCATCTGCCTTATGTATTCTAGGGCGAAAATTCTAACAGGTAAGTACTTGGGTAGTTTATATGGGGCCAACTCGCACCCATAGACGCTGATCTCATAATGATTTTGGTACAGGTACCAATCACCAATCTTCGTAAGGTCTGAGAGATGTAGAATCCTCTGAATTTCCTCATTAATTCTGGGTTCGGGTCTACCGCTAAGCATACTCACCACTGGGTGGTAGAACTGCTCGATGAACTGCTTGAAATTGAATTCTGTGAAGTTATGTCTGAGCAGAGACATCCATGTTGTTACTGCCTGTGGTCTACCATCCTTGTCCATCTTCCGCATAGAAAAAGAAAATTTGTCCGCTTGGAAGAAAACGAACAAGTATGTCAGTATTGCAGAATACCTAAACATACCTTCTGTGGTGAAATTTACGAATTGTTCGTGAATGTTGTCTGCCAGGAACATGTTGTAGTCAAACTGTGTAGTGGGTTTCTCATCGGTGGAGAAAATAGACAGAAATCCCAAAATGGGTTCATCTACCCATTGATATGAAAAATAACCAAGCAAGGCGCATAGTGATGTGATGACCTGGTTTCCTTTTATTGAGAATAGGGAGGAAGGATAAGGGGGGTTTGTAGTGGGGAGCTGAGCGGATTATGGAAGAAAAAGCTCAAAAATCTGAGCTCTTTGAGGAAACGACAGCTTCTGGTAGAGCTCTGTGATAATTTTGAGGTTAAAAGGTGAGGCAGAGTCGGCTTGGGATATCTGCATCATTTGGTCGATGGTTTATGGTGTGATGAGGAAAAGAATTTCCCCGGATGAGGACACAATGGCTCTTTGTTCGGGGATATAATGGGCTTGGCACTTGAGGGCGAATTCTAGGAAGTGGTGAATCTGGGGGAAAAGATACAAAGGTAGGTTGGACTCCCAGAGCCCAATTTCGTCACTATGGTCTAGGAAAACTTCTTTAAGCCATGACTGTAGGTCTGCAAAATCGAAATCACATATTGTGTATGTGATTAAGTAGTCTTTGTCAGCCAGAGGAATCCTGTCGAGGTCTACAGGAGGCGGGAGAAAATGATTCTCTTCACCTTCTGTTCTCTTTGACTTTGGCGCCATCACTATAACAATACCTGCAAATAAAACAAAGGTTAGTGGGAGCGATTGTAGATGTGGGCAGTTGACTGTAACGGAGAGGAAAATGGGGAAAATTATCTGGTGCGATGACTGGGTAAATGGTGAGGAAGTGAAGGGTGAGGGTAGTTTTGAGTAAACGGATATCCATTGTGCACGGGAGACGGGTCAGCTGGTTAACGGATAAATTAACCAGTAATAAATGGCCAACGGGTCATTTAGAGCGTGAGATGTCAGGTGACAACGACTGAAGCATACAATTGAGTGACGTGGCGGTTATTGATTGGGGGAAAAATCCATGGTGAAGGGACTTGCCACGATTGAATGAGGGAGAAAGACTGACAGAGTTATGGGAGGTTACTCTTACGGAAAAGGTGGATAATGACGTCATGAGGTGACGAGGTATGTCAGACAGTAATAGGTAGTGGGATTCGGGACCAATGGATTCATGCCACGTATAGATAGGGGGCCCGCCAGAGTAAAATTCCATTCCGGACCCCCCCCCCCCCACCATTAAAGGTAGATCGGTCGGGGGGGTCCGAAAAATACCATGAGCCGTTGATCTGCACACTTTCCTTTCGACCACAG